>NW_020869883.1:192932-205432 GCF_003789085.1 Penaeus vannamei
TATAAGCAGAGCAGTAGTAGTAGAAGCGGTAGTGGTAGAAGTAGTGAAATTACGAGGTAAAACACAGGTAAAATAGATCAGAGCAGCAAAAAAAAAGGAAAAGCAGGAATAAAACATCTAAAATACGAGAGCAGGTAAGTAATAGTTAAAAACAGTTCTAAAATTGAACTGAACTCATAAAAGAGGGAGATTGAATAAAAGCAGAAGTAAAAATCACTATGTCGAATGAGAATAGGTAAGCAGTAGATAAAATGGTAATAAACCTTAAATTCAAGTCGTAAAAGGAAAGATTCGGTAAAAGATACAAGGCTAAAAGCAGAAATAAAACGAAATAAAAAACAGTAAAAATAAAAGTGAAAGAAATAAAACACAGATAAAGAACATTTAAAAGCAACGAACTACGATAAAATAATCAACATTGACTTTAAACAACACAAAACTCTCAGAATCTTCCTTGAAAAGAAATAACAAGATTAAGATGACCTTAGCAGCGCCGACTGTAAATGAAAAGAGAAAGCTGATAGAGCATCTGGAGGCGTGAGGTCAAAGGTCACAGAGCGCGAGAACCCGAGTCTTAGAGCTGAGAAGATGAGGGGAATGAAGAAGTGTTTGCCAAGGGTTTGCTTCAGGGTGTCAATAGAAGGGCAAATGTTAAGTGGAAGGAAAAGATAAGAATAAATGAAGACGGTGCAGGAGAGAGAGGGGAAGAAGAGGGAGACAAAGAGAGGAGGAAAATAAACAAGGAGACTGACACTAGATGTCATGCACACATACACACATGGATACTTTTATCCACACCCACTTCCGCGTCATCACATAAGCCCGTGAGAGCAAGGGCACACATACACTTTATTTGTGCGTGTGTTTGTGCTCTCGTGTGTGAGTGTGTGTGGGTAGATGTATTTCAGCGTGTGTGTGTGGGGGGGGGAGTGTATGTATTCTAGAGTGTGTGAGTGTATGTGTTTTAGCACTTGTGTGTGGGTAGGTGTATGTGTTTTAGCGTGTGTATTTTAGTGTGTGTGTGGGTGGGGGGTGTAATTTAGCGTGCGTGTGTGTGGGTTGTGTGCAGGTATATGTATTTTAGCGTGTGTGTGTGGGGGGGGGTATGTGTTTAGGGTGTGAGTGTGAGTATGTGTAGGTGTTTTATTGTTGCGTGTTGGGGGGGGGTATATATTTTAGCGTGTGTGTGTGGGTGGGTGTTTGTGTTTTAGAGTGTGGGCGGGTGGATGTATGTGTTGTTAGCGTGTGTGTGAGTGTGTGTGTGTGCGGTGTATGTATTTCAGTGTGTGTGTATGTTGATGTGGGTTGTGCGTGGGTTTCTCTATACACCATGCATCATGTGGGGCGTGTGGGGGTATGTATTTTAGCGTGTGTGTATGTGTGTGTGTGTTGTATTTTAGCTCGTGTGTGTATTAGTTGTGGTTTGTGTGTGTGGGTGTGCGTGAGCCTATCTACACACCACGCAGATAATGTTTTAAAACCGCTCTCCCAGGCCTATCCCCTCCACCTACCAAGCCTCCGGGGACACCTCCAAACCGGCTTCCCTCGCGACTCACCGGCTGTAGCGGGCACCGACACCCACAAGGCATTATGCATTGTATTATGGGCTTCGCGGAACAAAAGTCTGCAACGGCAACCCTGAGCTTCGGTTTTGCAACGTCGTCGGCTTCCCTATTGCTCGCCGTGGTTGCAAGGGGGCTGTGTCGAGGGAGGGGGTGGGGGTGGTGGGGGGGAGGGGTCGTGGGAGTGCTTCTCGGATATATATATGGCTGTTTTGCTTCTGCTACTGACAGGAGGTCTTGGTGGGTTCGAAATGTCACGGTTTTATTCTGTTTGTATTGCTGCAGTGTGTCATCATTTAGCTATCTAGCGATTTGTCGATCTATCTGTTTATCTATCTCAATATGTATTATATTATATATTATATGTATATTATTTATGTATTATATCTTCTATCTATCTATCTATCTATATCTATCTATCTATCTATATCTATCTATCTATCTATCTATCTATCTATCTATCTATCTATCTATCTATCTATCTATTCTATATATATCTATCTATATCTATATATCTATCTCTATCTATCTATATATATAGTGTATAGATGATAGATATAGACATATATGTGATGAAACATGTGTGTCATTCACGACTACTTTGACAGATGTTGCAGTACCCCTGATCCCCCTTACCTTCGTCCCGTATATCTGCGATGTTGCAATTGCATCGATGTGCTGCCGCGAGAAATATGCGAGCTACATGTCATTTATTTATTACTTGTATTTGTGAATAACTTGCATCTGAGTTCGTTTTGCGCTACATTGTATGCTTTCATCTTTAGTAGTATTCTATGATAATATTTCATTAATTAAAATTTGATGATATATAATACTTTAAAAAATTAGTCTCTATTTCTCTTCATAATAAAGCAAACCACATGTACATTGTTTATCAATAAAAAAAAAACTTACTTATTCCTCATGGATATCAATTTTGTTGATGCTATTTCCTATCATTATCCATTGCCATATATCAATAAATACTTAGTGCAACCATTTTTATAATTCATGTTAATCCTACGTCTTCCACACCCTTACTCACAACGACCTTATCCTTCAGGTATGTCGAGAAGGACCCAGAACGGCTTCTCAACTATACATGTCAATCCTGCAACCCATACCATTACACCAAGAAGCCCGACGGTGCATTGTTGCAACTGTATGGTATCTGATTGTCGGTCGAGATGTTGCTTTGGTTGTATTGCTGACCTTCTGTGCAGATGTTCCACGGAGCCTTTGATCAGGATATTATATATATATATTATATATATATATATATATATTATATATATATATATATATATATATATATATAGAGAGAGAGAGAGAGAGGAGAGAGAGAGAGAGAGAGAGAGAGAGAGAGAGAGAGAGAGAGAGAAGAGAGAGAGAGAGAGAGAGAGAGAGAGAGAGAGAGCATATATTCATAAGTAGTCATACACACTATATTATATATCGATTTAAATCCCCCTTGTATCCTCTCTTTTCATCAAATTTACTCCGTTCTATCACAGAATTACAAACCCCCCCACCAAGCAACAAATAACAAAAACACCAACCCTCCTTCCTCCCCTGCCCCCCTAAATAAACGAAAATTAACATAACACCCCCCCCCAAAAAAAAAAAAAAAAAAAAAAAACAAGGTAGACTAAATGACACAACACCTAATCCCCCTTAAAAAAAAAAGAAAAAAAAGTTTAAAAAATGAGTAAAAAAAAAAAACAGGGTAGACTAAATGACACAAACTAATCCGCCAAAAGAAAGAGAGAGAAAAATACTAAAAAAAACAAGGTAGACTAAATGACACAACACCTAATCCCCCTTAAAAAAAAAAAAAAAAAAAAAAAGTTAAAATGAGTAAAAAAGTTGAAAAGAGGCGTCCTTAATTGCTAAACAAGATTCCCAGATCAAACGCGCCCCCCCTTGGTGCCTCCGGGACTTTCCCAATATGCCATAATCGATATGTAAATTGTTAAGATGGGTGATGGGGGTCGGGGATTAATTAATCTGAGACGACGATGTTACCTCTCCTCCTGCCGCCGAGGGTTCAGGTAAGTTGCTCCTAAAAGGGATGGGATCTTGAGATGCTGGTTCGCTGGTTCTTTGGTTTTCTGGTTCTGCGGTTCCATTTTTATTTATTTATTTATTGTTCCTTGGTTCTGTGGTTCCTTGGGCCTGTGGTCTCTGGTCTGTGGTTCCTTGGGTACGTGGTCCTCTGGTTCCATGGTTCCGTGGTTTTGCGGTTCTGTTATTCTTTGGTTTTGGTGGTCCTTGTTCTGTGGTTCCTGGTTTGCTCTGGTTCTGGTCTTGTTCCTTGTTCTCTGTTTTCCATGGCTCCTTGTTTCCTCTGGTCCTATGGTTCTTGCTTCTGTGGTTCCTTGGTTCTGTTACTCCTTCTTGATTCTCTGGTTCCATGGTTCTGTGGTCCCATGACATGAGTCCGTGGCTCTTTTGGTTCCTTGAGTCCGTTGTTTTATGGTTCCCTGGTTCTCTGGCTCCATGTTTCTGTGGTTCCTTGGTTCTCTGGTTCCTTGATTCCGTGTCTTTGCGGTTCTCTGGTTCTATTTTCTTTTATTTTCTCCGCCTTTCTCTCTTTCTCCCTTTCCCTTCTTTCCTTTCTCTCTCTAGATAGATAGATTGAGACAGAATGACAGACACAGACAGAAGATGCGATAAGTATACAGATACACAGGCAAATAGATATAGATATATAAATAGACAGGCAGATATATAGATAGTTAAGGACAGAAAGAAAAGAGAGAGAGAGAGAGAGGGGGGGGGGAGGGGAGGGAGAGATAGGAGACAGACAGAGGAGAGAAAGATTAAGATAAAACCGAGAGAGGGATTATATATATATATATATATATATATATATATATATATATATATATATATATATATATATATATTATATTATATAATATCTATATCTATCTATTCTATCTATCTATCTATCTATCTATCTATCTATCTATCTATTCTAAACCTATCTCTCTCTATATATACATATAACAAAACTGACTGTTTCGAAAATCAGAAAAGAAAAAGCGGAGAGAGAGAGAGAGAGAGAGGAGAAAAGAGGCTATCCTCGCACAGGTACTGAAGACAGTTAAAAGTGAATTGGAAAAAAAAAAAAAAAAAAAAAAAATCCGACAAAGAAAACGAGAACCTTTGATCAGCAAGTTCAGTCAAAAATCGACTGACTGATGGCACAAGACGAGTCTTTGAGACAGGCAAATCCGAGACAAAGGGAGCTCACATAAAGTGTTATTTGGCTCGGAATAACTCTCGGGGAGGAGGAGCACACACACACACACACACACACACACACACACACACATACGCACGCACGACCAAGCACACAACATTTGGAGTCCGTATCGCCCACCGAACGGCACGCATACATGCACGTACTTGACAGTCGCCCACACACACACTCACACACACACCACACCCACACACACAACGCCTGCGCACACACACACACACTCCTAGTCGCACCTTTACCCACGACGCCACCACACTCCACACACACACCCGCACCACACACACACGCTGAGTTTCCGCACTTAGCTGTCCCCACGAACGCACACAACCACTACACCACACACACAATACACACATGCACGCACATACACATACTGCACACGTACTTGAAGTCCACGTACAGTCGCCACACGACCGCACACTACATTCACACACACACACACCGCGCACAACACACACACACACTGCGCACACACACACACACGCTTGTCCCGCACCTAGCTGCCCCTACGATGTACACACACAACACACACACACACACACACACACACAACACGCTACCCCGCCCTAGCTGCCCCCACGAACGCACCACACATCCCACACACAAACACACACACACACACATACACACAAACCACACCCGTACACACACAAACACACACACACACACGTCTAATCCCGTCCTAGCTGCCCCCGAACTTACATACACACTCCCACACACACACACACACACACACACACACACAACACACGCACGCACGCACGCACGCACCGCTAGCCCCACTTAGCTGCCCCACGAACCGCACATGCGCCAATGAACGCGCACAAACAACCCACACACACCGACGTAGAAGAACACACAGGCGCTTCCTCCTACACATCCTTCTCGTATATAAACATTATATTTACTCCGTCAGGCAAACATTCACGCCAGACGGACACGGTCTCTCGGCAAGCACTCGCTCTCCTCGCTTTCTCACACTCACACATGCATTTGCAAACACACACACTCACTCAAGCACGCACAGACGCATATTATGTCTGTCTGTTTGTTCGTCTCTTTCTCTCTCCTCCTCCTCTTCTTTTTCTTCTTCCTGCTCCTCCTCTACCACCTCTTTCTCATCCTCCAACTCCTCCACCACTAGTGTGTGTGTGTGTGTATGTATGTTGTGTGTGTGTATGTATGTCTGTATGTTGTGTGTGTGTTATGTATGTNACCTTCTTTATCCACCGGCTCTTTTCCCTCCCCCATCCCTCCTATCCCTTCCTTACTTTCTACTTCGTTCTTGCTCCTTCTCGCTATTTCCTTCTTTCTACCTCTTATCCACCGTGCTCTTTTCCCTCCTTCCCTCCTATCCCTTCCTTACCTTTCTTACTCGTTCTTTCTCCTTCTCGATATTTCCTTCTTCTTTCTTCTCATCCACCGTGCCTCTTTTCCCTCCTTTCCCTCCTATCCCTTCCTTACTTTCTGCTTCGTTCTTGCTCCTTCTCGATATTTCCTTCTTCTTTCTTCTCATCCACCGTGCCTCTTTTCCCTCCTGACCTTCACCACTTTTCGCTCCGGTCATTCCTTCCTCTCTCCTATCTAGTACACCTCTCTTCCCTCCCTCCTTCCTATCCACCGTAGTCCTCTTCCCTCTTTCCCTCCATTCCTCCCTCCCACCATCCTATTCATCGTAGTCCTCTTCCCTCTTTCCCTCCATTCCTCCCTCCCACCTTCCTATCCACCTTAGTTCCCTTCCCTCCAACTCTCCATTCTTTCCTTCCTCACTTCCTCCCTCCTATCTAGCGCACCTCTCTTCCTCCCTTCCTAACTAGCGCACCTCTCTTCCCTCCTTCCTATCCACCATATTTATCTTCCCTCCCTCCCTCTCTCCTTCCTATCCACTGTAGTTCTCTTTCCTCCATCTCTCCTTTCTTTCCTTCCTATCTACTGCGCCTCCCTTCCCTCTCCCTCCTCCCTCCTTCCTACCCACCGTAGTTATCTTCCCTCCTCCTCCCTCCATTTCTCCCTCTCCCTCTCTTCCCCCACCGTAGTTTCTCTCCCTCCTTTCCCAATACGTGCTTTTTCCCACACCTTCCTATCCACCATATTTATCTTCCCTCCCTCCCTCCCTCCCTCATTCCTCCCTCTCCCTCCTTCCTACCCACCGTAGTTCTCTTCCCTCCTTCGCCCCCCTCCCTCCCTCCCTCCCCCCCCCCCCTCCCCTCGGCGGAAGGAAGGCCTCGCACCGCGGGAGGTCCGTCTTAGTTTGGCGGAAGTGATTTTCTTTTTTTCTTTTCTTTTATTCCCTTTCTCTCCTTCTCGTTCTCTTGTTTCCTTTTTTTTTTGTCCCGCTCTCACTTGAATTATTGTGGTTTATCTCGTCTTGTTTTTGTTTTAAATAATGATCGTAGTAATTTTTATCCCTTTCTCTCCTTCTCGTTCTCTGCTCTTTTTTTTTCTCGCTCTCACTTGAATTATTGTGGTTTATCTCGTCTTGTTTTAAATAATGATCGTAGTAATTTTTTATTCCCTTTCTCTCCTTCTCGTTCTCTGCTTCCTTTTTTTTCTCCCGCTCTTACTTGAATTATTGTGGTTTATCTCGTCTTGTTTTTGTTTTAAATAATGATCGTAGTAATTTTTTATTCTCTTTCTCTCCTTCTCGTTCTCTTGTTTCCTTTTCTTTTTCTCCCGCTCTCACTTGAATTATTGTGGTTTATCTCGTCTTGTTTTTGTTTTAAATAATGATCGTAGTAATTTTTTATTCCCTTTCTCTCCTTCTCGTTCTCTGCTTCCTTTTCTTTTTTTTTTCTCTCGCTCTCACTTGAATTATTGTGGTTTATCTCGTCTTGTTTTTGTTTTAAATAATGATCGTAATGATAATGATGATGGTATTGATATTGATGATGGATAATGATAATCATCACAATCACATAAATGAGATAATAATGGTGTTTTTCCTTCCTCTTCCTCCTCTCCTTCTTTATTTCTTCCTGTCTTCTTCTTTTTCTCCTCCTTCCTCCTCTCCTTCTCTTACGGCCTGCCGCCTCTCCCATTTCTCGTCACTTCCTTCCTTTTCTTCTTTTTCCTCCTCCTCTTCCTCCTTCTCTTACGCCTCCGCCTCTTCCATTTTCTCCTCACTTCCTTCCTTTCCTTCTTTTTCCTCATCATTTCTTCCTTTTCTTATTCTTTTTCCTCCTCCTCCTCATTCCTTACGCCTCGCCTCTTCCATTTCTCCCCCATCATTCTCCTTCTCCCCAAACTACCACAAACATCAATTCCGCGCCTGTGCTGAAGGGGGAGGGGGGGGAGGGGGGTTAAGGTGGAGGGGTAGGGGTGGGGAATGGATGGGCGAAGGAGGCGAGCAGAAAAGGGAGGCAGGAAGGGGAGGGAAGGAAAGAGGAGGCGAGGAGGGAGGAAGGAAAGAAGGGAGGAGTAGCATTAGGAGGGAGGGAGGGAAAGAGTTGAAGGACGAGGGGAGGGAAGAGGAGGAGGAGAGGGAGGATAGGTGAGGGAGGGAGGGGAGGGAAGAAGGAAGGAAGGGAGGGAAAGAGGGGAGGATGCGGGCGGGAATTGGAGAGCACGGGAGGGAGATGAGGACCAGACGGAGAGAGGGAGGAGGGAGGGAGGGAAAGGAGGGAGGGAGGGAGGGAGGGAGGGGTGTTAAGGAGGGGTAGGGGGGTAGGAATGGAGGGGAGGGAGGGGGGGGGGGGTGAAAGCCGGCCTCCACTTAACTTAGTTTACAAGGTAATTCCTCTATATTGGTCGACCTTGTAAGGCGCGAATACTAATGCTTTATGAACACCGATCTAACGTGTGTGTGTTGTGTGTGTGTGCGGTGTGTGTGTTGTGTGTGTTGTGTGTGTGTGTGTGTGTGTTGCTGTGTGTGCGTTGTGTGTGTGTGTGTATGTTGCACAATGCGTGTGTGTGTGTGTGTGTGTGTGTGTGTGTGTGTGTGTGTGTGTGTGTGTGTGGTTGTTTTACTGTTTGTATGTTTGTGTGTATGAGGGGGATATATATGATATGTTTTATCTTTTTTGTTTTTGCGTGTATAAAAGTAATGTATATACGGGCGCTGATGTATGCCTTCGTGTCTGTGTGACTCTTCACATGTACGTTTTGTGTAGTTTCCTTTTTCCACACACATAAAACGAAAATATAAATGAGGGGAAGCGCCAAGAATGAGGAAGACAGGGGAGAGGAGGGAAGGGGAGGAGGTAAGAAGGCGAGGACAAGCACAAGATTTTCCTCGCCAGACCGATCGATCGAGTGAGTCTCAAAAAACCTTTTCAGGGCTAAATGGTATCTAGCAATGAGAAGATAACGAATCCTTAGATACGAGCATATCTCTGTCTCTGTCTGTCTGTCTCTGTCTGTTTCTCTCTCTCTCTCTCTGTGTCTGTCTGTCTCTCTGTCTCTGTCTCTCTCTCTCTGTCTGTCTGTTTCTCTCTCTCTCTCTCTGTGTCTGTCTCTCTCTCTCTCTGTGTCTGTCTGTCTCTGTCTCTCTCTCTCTCTCTAGCTCGCTCGCTCTCGCTCTCGCTCTCTCGCTCTCGCTCTCGCTCTCTCGCTCTCGCTCTCTCGCTCTCTCGCTCGCTCTCTCTCTCCTCTCTCTCTCTCTCTCTCTCTCTCTCTCTCTCTCTCTCTCTCTCTCTCTCTCTCTCTCTCTCTCTCTCTCTCTCTCTCTCTCTCTCTCTCTCTCTCTCTCTCCCCCCTTTTTTCCCTGCTCACACTTGTTTGTTTGTTTCTTGACAACAAATTGATATGATTTATATATCTTTTATGGTTATAGGTCTACAATGGGCATAGACGAGGCTGAACACCCTATTTTATGTAGATCGTATCGTAATTCTCTCTTTATCTATCTATTTATATCTCTCTGTGGATACACATCTTTGTCTTTATATGAACATATCGCCGTCTCTCTCTCTCTCTTCTTTCTTTCTTTCTCTCTCTCTCTCTCCTCGCATTTGTTTGTTTAAATTTTGCTTGGATTTCGGCGAGCCAGCGAAAGCGACTCCTTCTCCCTCGCTCGCTTCGAACCGCACTGCCGCCAACATTTGAATCCAGCCGCGGTGCCGAAGTTGCCAGATGTCGCGAGTGAAGTTTTATCGCCACGAATTACTGTAGACCCTTTTTGGCGATTTATTGTCAAGTAAAAGACCAGTTTAAATGTTTTCTAGAATATAGGGTTCAGGTTTACTGGCCTTTGCTGGTGCATGTAAGGTACGGAGGTAGGCTTCGGCAATTATTTTACATTTGTAAGGTTAGTAAGTGGGTGAAATGTCATAGATGAAAAGGTTTTATCGAGTTATTGGTTTCCATGTATAGTTCCTTGTTCGTGTTTTAAGTAGTAAACGTTTGTGAGAAAGGGAATGGAATGGGGGAAGAGCGGAGGAGGTGTGGGTGGAAGGAAGGGAGAGAAAGAAGAAGAAGGAAAAGTGGGGAACGGGGAGGGAGAAGAGGGAAGGGAAAGGGGGAGAAGGAGGGAAGGGAGGGAGGAGAGGGAGGGAAGGGAAAGGGAGGGAGGAAGGGAGAAAGGGAGAGGGAGAGATGAAAGGTTGGAGAAGTGAAAGGAAAATGAGAAGGGGGGAAGGTATTGTAGGAGGTGAAATATTGTCTAAATAAGTCTATGAGGGGGAACGGAAGAAATCAGGGTGGGGTATGGAGGAGGGGGAGGGGAGGGGGGAGCTATGGTCTCCGTCTTTGCCGACCTTCATTTGTTTAATGGAAGCGCACCAGAACGTATATACCCCCCCCCTCCTCCCTCCCTAACGACAGCGAGGGAGGAGGGGGAGGGGGAAGGGAGAGAAGGTCGCTATATAGAGCCGGACCTGCATGGGTCTTCAAGGGGTAGGGGGTAGGGGTAGGGGGCTTAATAGAGAGGTGACAGCGGCGTGCTTTATGATGCAATCCCATTAGTCGGTTGGTTTATGCGGGTGTATGTGCGGCGCCGAATGGGTAAGGGAGGAGCCCTGCCTTTTCTCTCTGTTCTTTTCGCTTTCCTTTTTTCCCCTCTTTAGTGATGTGTTTATTTTGGTTTTTTGTTATTGTTGTTGTTGTTATGATGATGATGGTGATTCTTCTTTTCCCTGTTTAGTGAGTGTATTTATTTTCGTGTTTTTTGTTATTGTTGTTGTTCTTATGGTGATGATGGTGATTCCTCTTTTCCCTGTTTAGTGATTGTATATATTTTCGTATTTTTTTTCATTATTGTTGTTTATTATTATTGAGTCTCATGAGTCGCTTCTCTCCCTCTTCAGGTGATGGCCGAGTAGCAGCTGGCACGCCCCCGAACCTGCCGCGCCCACGCCCACACCCGCCCACGGGGAGCATGGTGGCGTGGCTCGCACCCTCCATGCCCGCCCACCTGCACGCCCACCAGCACCACACCAGCACACCCACCCAGCGCGCCCGCCAGGCCCCTTTGCCGCCGCCCGCCGCCGCGCCCTGTTCCCCCGAGCGGAGCTTCAGCGCCACCCGCGGCGCCCGCGAGGCAGGAGACCCGGGCTCGCTGTAGGCGGGACCAGCAGGCGAGCAGCGAGGGCGTCGCCGCGGGCGTGAGGTGACGCTCGGCGCCATTACAAGGTGCGGGAGGATGCGGGTGACGGTCCGCGGGGTGCTGGTGGGCGGGAGCGTGGGCGTGCTTCTAACCACGGTGCTCCTGTGGTCCCAGTGCCGCCCTCCTCCGCTGCACCTGCCCGTCCACCAGGCCGCCCCGCCCGCCCGCGCCCAGCAGGCGGACGCGGGCGGCAGCAGGCAGCAGCAGCAGGTACGCCGCTCGCCGCTGCAGACCAGCCATCAGCACCAGGTAAGCAGGAGGCTCCGTGTGTGTGTGCGTGTATGTATGTGCGTGTGCCGTGCGTGTGTCCGTGCGTGCCGTGCGTGTTCTTGCGCTTCGTGCCAAAGGTGTCTGTGCAAGCGTGTGTTTTAGCATTCTCTTGCCTTAGTCCCTGCGTATCTGTCTGTGGGTGTGCAGTGTGCACGGGAGACATAATCTAACTGGAAATGTCCCAATTGACAAAGTGGTTCGCAGAAGAAGCAGCAAAAGCGACAAGAAGCCTTGCAGTTTTTTTTTTTTTTTACATTATGAACAACTTTTCTCTCACTCTCCTCGTGCATTTGTATTAAGTGTGGAGAAGCCACAGAGGGATCAAGTTCAGTAATTGCCCTGCAACACGAGAGGGCAATTGAAAGAAACGCTCGTAAAAGGAAAACATAAAATGAAGTACTTAGAAGAAAAAAAAGTAGAAGAATAAGAACGATACTTCCGTCAACATGCACGAAGCAAAAATTTTTTTTGCGTTTTTTTTTTGTTTTCCCTTATTTCTTCTCTCTCCTCTCTCTCTCTCTCTCTCTCTCTCTCTCTCTCTCTCTCTCTCTCTCTCTCTCTCTCTCTCTCCCTCTCCCTCTCCCTCTCCCTCTCCCTCCCTCTCCCCTCCCTCCCCTCTCCCTCTCCCTCTCCCTCTCCCCTCCCTCCCTCCTCCCTCCCTCCCCTCCCTCCCCCCTCTCCCTCCCTCCCTCTCCCTCCCTCTCCCTCCCTCCCTCTTCTCTCTCCTCTCCCTCTCCCTCTCCCTCTCCCTCTCCTCCCACCTCCATCTTATTCTCCTCATATTTTCTTTTATTTCCCCGACTCTTTCCACGTTCGTTATGACGCTTGCCACAGGGAACACGAGAGAGAGAGAGAGAGA
>NW_020869883.1:241689-244189 GCF_003789085.1 Penaeus vannamei
TCACCTCCTCCCTCTCCACCACACACTCCACCAACTCCACCTCCACCTCTCCCTCTCCACCACAACTCCACCTCCTCCCTCTCCACCACAACTCCACCTCCTCCCTCTCCACCACAACTCCACTCCTCCCTCCCACTCCACCACCTCCACCTCCACCTCCTCCTCTCCACCACAAACTCCACCTCCTCCCTCTCCACCACAACTCCACCTCCTCCCTCTCTCACCACTCAAACTCCACCTCCTCCCTCTCCACCACACTCCACCTCCTCCTCTCCACCACAACTCCACCTCCTCCCCCTCCACCACAACTCCACCTCCTCCCTCTCCACCACAACTCCACCTCCTCCCTCTCCACCGCAACTCCACCTCCTCCCTCTCCACCACAACTCCACCTCCTCTCTCTCCACCACAACTCCAACACATGTTTTTTAGGGCCAATGTCATGTCATTTCGAAACATTTCAGCACAATTTTGAGATCCAGAGCAAAAAGCTTATTAAATGCGATGGGTATAGTTTTAGGTCGACAAAAACGACAACCCAGTGCTACACGCTACATGGTTTCTTGGTGAATCGCCTCAAATTATCGTCTTCGTTTTTATCATCTTAATTTTGTCTTTGCTGCTGCTATTTTTGCTCTACTTTCCGATGCATGGGTTTCAGAAAAGAAAAGAAAATATATGCAATTACAGTTGTGAGTTTCATGATGATTTAGATTAGATTGAGTTCAGATATGTTAAAACTACACCAGTTTTTTTTTTTTTTTACCTATTTGTATTTGTAATAGCCAATTTTTCGTTCATTTCGTTATAAAATTAACTTTCATTGGAATTGGATCTATTTTATATTAAGTACTACAGCTACTCTATCTTTAAACGTGAGCTCTGCTTTTTGTGGCCTTTCTGTGATTGTTGTTGTTGTTGTTGCGGAGTACTTTGTTTTTGCTTGTGTTTGTGTTTGCTTGTTTATTTGTTTACTACAATGGTTTTCAATACAATCTTTTCAGTGAGGATGTTCAAAAACGTTCAGAGTAGCAGGCCGCCGAGCCCCGAAGGCCCAGGCGAACGTTTTGGGGTCCCGGAAAATTCTGAGAACTGCAACCCCTCAGGTGGCTGCTTTTGAGCGCCCTGATCAGTTATATTTGTCGAGGAAGGACTTCGAAATAAAAAAAAGCACATCACGGAAAGGCAGGAGAGAGCGGGGACGCCCGATCTTGCAGTTCAATCCTGTATAAAATAGTTCTATATCAAGTTGAATGAAATATTAACGCAACTTTTTTTCCTCACGTACATTTGCATGCATTGGCTACCATCTGCAATAGCGCACACATATATTGTACTCTCTGACACACGTACACGCACGCCTCAATATGTATGCGTGTTTATAAATTATGTTGACATTAAAGTTTCGTAAGATCATTTGAGAAATGTCGAAGATTGTCGTTCGTCCCTGTACACGGATTTTGTAAGCTATATGTTGACTTTATTTTTTTTTTCTGAGTAATATAAAGTTTTCATAAAACCATTTAAGAAATTTCGCCAAAGATCATTGCCCGAGAAACATGAGCAGGTTCTTCTATTTCCCCAGATGGTCCAAGAAGTCCTGGCCATAAGGGCGGTAATCCCCAATTCCGCGTTATAGACCACGTTTTGAGACCTACTGTGTTTGTGGACTTGTTCAGTCATAATCATACTAATAAAACAACAAACTCGCCTGCCAATATGATCGCCGACTGCACTGTACTTGAACAAAGCTTCTTTGAAGTATTTATTCGTAGTATTCACACCAAGGCTCAATAAAATACCTTTTATCAAGAGCACAGATTCAATAACTTCATAACTTCAATATTCTTCATGGGCCTTCGCTCCGTACAAAACAGGCGTGTACAATGTACACTGTGGCAATTACACGAATATTTGCTCGCGCGTGATAAGCACTTTTTACGTGTCACTCCGTTTAATAGCGTGCAAGTGATCTCAAATTCTTCTTATAAAGTTTCCCCGATTTTTATCAGATTGGTTTCTTCATCGACCAACCGACGGAAGTTAATTATTTTTTTGCTCACAACTTCTCGTCAAAGTGCACAATGTCTGCGCTTTGATTTCCAATGTAATCTCTTAGCTTTTAATATTCAAAATAATATTCATCCTTTGATTTTTTTAATATAATATCTGTGCTTTAATTTTCAATATTACATATATGTTTTGAGTTTAAATGTAATACCTATTATTTATTTTTTAGTTACAAGAGACTTTATTTATTGCTGGATCTCTGAATGTCTTGAATATTTTATTTTAATCCCACAAGGTATTCGCCACTAAAGACCTTACCTTTCTACGCGGCAGATAATCCAAAATAATTTATCAATCTTTGTTAAGTTACCTAGAACAGTAAAGTGATAGCAATGGCGGTGGATATTTCATTCTCTCGGATCCCTCGAGAAGTCTAAGGAATTTGAAACGGGGAAAAAAATCATAGACTTGAACCATGTGTTTTGAAAAA
>NW_020869883.1:251689-261689 GCF_003789085.1 Penaeus vannamei
CGGGAATTGCGTTCGCTTACAGTAAAGTTACACAGCTTTCTTCGTTTTGTTTTTTTAAATTCTTTTCATGCACCACAAACCCACTGGTGTCTGTCATTTCTGTAATGACACGATGTCTTACAGTGCGGGCATTGTACTTCCATTGGCAGTACACCGTGATGTAGATTTAGTAAGCTTGCTTCGTTTTCTTGATATTTCGCAGTGAAATCGAAATAATTGTTCTCACAACCTACACACACTGTCTAGCCATGATGGAACGGATTTGAATTTCAACTGCCTTCTCCCAGGCCCAGCTTCTATTGTCACGTGATGATGACCTATTCCATATCTGATTGGTTCTATTGGGTGTCTATGTTCACGTCACGTTCCCGCACGAATCTAATTGGCTCATTTGATTTCCCTCGCATACGTCATCCGCTACAAATCCGTCCGATTTTCCGTCGCTCTTAACGACTTTTGTGTCATTCTGTCGCGGCGTTGGAGGAGGGAGGCTGCCGCGGCTCCGGGAAATCGTAGATTCTATGTCCTCCATATCTCCGTTATTATCAATTTGCGCAGAAAATGGCATAAAAGAAAACTATCATAGAATGATGTGTTCTACCACATGGTAAGCTCAGATTCTTTAAATTAGGTGTGGAATTGCATTTCCAATAATGACATAATTTTTACTGAAGAAAGGGTGAAGTCATTCGCCGATGATCAATGCCAATATCAATATCAATGCCAATATCAAAAAATCAATAGCCATTTCAAAGGCAGTTTTTTAAGAATCCGTCGAATCCCTTGGGCGTCAGTATCCGCCAATATATATATATATTATATATATATATATATATATATATATATATATATATATATATATATATATATATATTATGTGATATAGTATATCATATACAGCGAACCTCGTTTTTCGCGGGGTTACGTTCCAAAAAGAACCCTTGATAGGCGAAATCCGTGAAGTAGTAGCCTTTATTTTTTTACAATTATTATACAATGAAATACTCTACAATACATTGAAACCAAAGAACAAAACCTTTTTACAGGCCCAGGCATTTGTTTAACAAATAAAAGTACCGTTTTTTTTTTTTTTTTTTTTTTCAAATAACTACTGTACTGTAAAATGATAATTTTAATCATCAATACGAACTGAAGGCTTCATGGGTTTTAGAGAAAATGTGCAAACTTAAATTTGGCAAGCTCTTTTACGTACATGTACATTGCCACAGGTAGAGAAGAAGCGGAGGCTGTTTACCAGTCAGAATGCAAAACACAATGCACAATGCAAATCCGTGAAGCAGCAAGAACGTGAAAGGTGAACATAGCGAGAGTTCACTGTATATAATTTCATGATTTACGGTATAAGATTAATAACCAAATAAAGGGAACTGTACAGTCTATATTAACTTTGCTGAGTTCTAGGCCATAATGTTGACGACCATCACTTTGGCTGCAGCGTCCAAGCGGCACTCCAACAATGGCACTGTCGTCCAGTTTTCCAACACTTTCAGCTCTTTCCTGATCAGCTGGACTTTCTTCTCTGCTCCTCGGTCCTTCCCTCCCCATGAGATGATGCGTGTCTTCTTGGTGGGTAGTTTGTGCTATCTTTTTTTGCCATTTTGCAGCCATGGGAGTCAGTTCAGGAAACGCTGGCAGATCTTGGGTGAAGCCGCAGTGCCAACATTTCCCTCACTCTTCCGTCCTCGAGGGAGTGAATGTGACGTCATATTTGTCTGTCTCCCTACTACTCTGCACTGCACGAACGGATACTCCACAATCCGCTTTTGGAGGAATCTGGAAAAGAAGGAGAGTGTTAGAATCTGTGAGGAGGTATTTGGTAGCGCGAGCGTGTGCTATAGACAAAGCAATTGAAAAAATAAAACAGTGATAAGGAGAACATAAGTTATATGTGAAGTCAATAAGCAGAATACTGAAATGATGCACAGAAAGATTAATCAGGAAACTTAACACACACACACACACACACCCATACACACACACACACACACACACACACACACACACACACACACACACACACATATATATATATATATATATATATATATATATATATATATATATATATATATATATATATATATATATCTCTCTCTCTCTCTCTCTCTCTCTCTCTCTCTCTCTCTCTCTCTCTCTCTCTCTCTCTCTATATATATATATATATATATATATATTATATATATATATATATATATATACTACGATCCTACAAGCATTCGAGAAGATGAGAGACAAAATCCACCCACCAGAAGATCCTTAATTTCCCTCCGTATCTTCGCGTCCATGAGGATCCCGAAGACGAAAATCCAGACACCTTGAGAAGAGGCTGAGAAGCTGAAGAGAATGGCAGAGAAGGGTGCATCTGGAAGCAAAAGGGAGATGAGGAAGGTTGGATGGATTTATTTCTCTTTTTTTGTTCTCTCTTTCTCTTTCTTTCATATGTCTAGTTTGCTCTCTCTCTATTCTTCCTTTCTCTTTCTTCATATGTCTAATTTGCTCTCTCTCTCTATATCTCTTTCTTTCTCTCTCTTTCTCTTTCTTTCATATGTCTAATTTGCTCTCTCTATATCTTTCCTTTCTCTCTCTTTCTCTCATATGTCTAATTTCTCTTTCTCTAATATCTAATTTGCTCTCTCTCTATCTCTTTCCTTTCTCTCTCTTTCTCTTTCTTTCATATGTCTAATTTGCTCTCTCTCTATCTCTTTCCTTTCTCTCTCTTTCTCTTTCTTTCATATGTCTAATTTGCTCTCTCTATATCTCTTTCCTCTATCTAATTTGCTTCTCTATGTCATATGCTAATTTGCTCTCTCTCATATGTCTAATTTGCTCTCTATATATCTCTTGCTCTTTCTCTTACTCATTCTCTTGCTCTTGCTCGGAGGATGAGGAGAAAGAGGAAAGAGATGATGATGAAGAGGAGGAAGATGATGATGAGGAGAAAGAGGAGGAAGAGAAAGATGGTAATGGTAATGATAATGAGAAAGATGGGGATAAGGAGGAAGAGAAAGATGAGGGTAACTAGGAGAAAAATGAGGAGGAGGAGAAGAAGGAGGAGGAGAAAGAGCAGGAGGAGAAAGATTAGGATAAGTAGGAGAAAGATAAGGAGGAGGAGAAGAAGGAGGAGAGAGATGATAAGGAGAAGAAGGAGGAGAGAGATGAGAAGGAGAAGAAGGAGGAGAGAGAAGAGAAGGAGAAGGAGAAGAAGAAGGAGAGAGAAGAGAAGGAGGAGGAGAAGAAGGAGGAGAGAGAAGAGAAGGAGAAGGAGGAGAGAGAAGAGAAGGAGAAGGAGGAGAGAGATGAGAAGAAGAAGGAGGAGAGAGATGAGAAGGAGAAGGAGAAGAAGGAGGAGAGAGATGAGAAAGAGAAGGAGAAGAAGGAGAGAGATGAGAAGGAGAAGGAGGAGAAAGAAGAGAAGGAGAAGGAGGAGAGAGAAGAGAAGGAGGAGGAGAGAGATGACAAGGAGAAGGAGAAGAAGGAGGAGAGAGATGCGAAGGAGAAGGAGGAGAGAGAAGAGAAGGAGAAGGAGAGAAGGAGAAGGAGAAAGAAGGAGAAGGAGAAGGAGAGAGATGAGAAGGAGAAGGAGAAGGAGAAGAGAGATAAGAAAGAGAAGGAGAAGAAGGAGGAGAGAGATGAGAAGGAGAAGAAGGAGATAGAAGGAGAAGGAGAAGAAGGAGGAGAGAGATGAGAAGGAGAAGAAGGAGAAGGAGAAGGAGGAGAGAGAAGAGAAGGAGAAGGAGAAGAAGGAGAGAGAAGAGAAGGAGAAGGAGGAGAGAGAAGAGAAGAAGGAGGAGAGAGATGAGAAGGAGAAGAAGGAGGAGAGAGAGAGAAGGAGAAGGAGAAGAAGGAGGAGAGAGATGAGAAGGAGAAGAAGGAGAGAGAGAGAGAAGGAGAAGGAGAAGAAGGAGAGAGAAGAGAAGAGAGAAGGAGAAGAAGGAGAAGGAGGAGAAGAAGGAGAGAGAAGGAGAGAGAAGAGAAGGAGAAGGAGAACGAGAAAGAGAAGGAGAAGAAGGAGAGAGATGAGAAGGAGAAGAAGGAGATAGAAGGAGAGGAGAAGAAGGAGGAGAGAGATGAGAAGGAGAAGAAGAGAGGGAAGGAGAAGGAGAAGGAGAGAGAGAGAGAAGGAGAAGAAGGAGAGAGAAGAGAAGGAGAAGGAGGAGAGAGAAGAGAAGAAGAGAGAGATGAGAAGGAGAAGAAGGAGGAGAGAGGAGAAGGAGAAGGAGAAGAAGGAGAGAGAAGAGAAGAAGGGAAGGAGAAGAAGGAGAGAAGGAGAGAGAAGGAGAGAGAAGAGAAGGAGAAGGAGAAGGAGAGAGAAGAGAAGGAGAAGGAGAAGAGAGAGAGAAGAGAGGAGAAGGAGAAGAAGGAGAGAGAAGAGAAGGAGAAGGAGAAGAAGGAGGAGGGAGAAGAGGAAGAGGAGAAGAAGAAGGAGGAGAGAGAGAGAGGAGAAGAAGAAGAGAGAAGAGAAAGAGAAGAAGAAGAAGGAGAAGAAGGAGAGAGAGGAGAAGGAGAAGAAGGAGAAGGAGAGAGAGAGAAGAGAAGGAGAGGAGAAGAAGGAGAGAAACCCCCCGTACCGAAGGCCACGTGGACGACGCCCGTGACCCACGCGAAACCGAGGGTCGAGAAGATGGTCGCGGAGCCCCAGATTCGGCCTCTGATCCCCGCGTCAGTTTTGTGAAGGAATCTCTTTCTTTCTCGGACATTTTTGACCAGAATGCGAATCACCAGCAGGAAGACGAGGAGGTTCATCTGTCGAGAAAGGTCAGGATTTAAGGAAAAAGAGGAAGTATTATGGGGTAGGGTTAGTTTTTATTATCTTTTTTTTTCGGAAGATTTCTGTGGTGGTGAATGTGAGTGAAATGAGGAATAACTGTTGCTGCGAGTGATGAATATAAGAGGAAACTCCATGTATGTTAAGGCTTAGAGGACTCACCGCCAGGATCGCCATCAGCAGACCGATAAAAGACCACATGATTTCCTTAGAAGCCAGCCAGCATCTGCAAGACGAAGGGCGCCGTCAATCTCCCTGAAGGCGCTGTCACACTAGCACTTTTTCCGTCAATTTTTTGACAATTTTATTTAACATAAATACAAACATTCTCGAATATAGCTCTTGATTTGACTATGCTTGGCTGAAAAAGTTGACGGAAAGGTTTTCAGACGGGAACGATCATTATCGTCTGTCTGGAAAATCGACAATTCGCTAAAAAATTGAAAAAAAATCAGAGAATTGTAAAAAAAATTGACGGAAAAAGTGCTAGTGTGACAGCAACCTAATTCAGGAATTCGTCATTTGTGTTGCCTCTTCACGAAAGGGATTCGTTTGCTCTCTAGCTCTTGAAGAACAAGGAACTTTACTATCTTTACTAGTCGTCAAAATATAGCTTTTCAAGGGAAGGTCTCCATTTGCTCTACGACCCTAAATCAAATTCATCACTACAGCTTAAAAAAAAAGAAAAAGAAAAGGAAAAAGATTAAATTCTTCTGCTCTACATGCCCCCAAAATAATTCCCATAACTCATGAAGAAGTGGAAATCTCCTGTTCTCCAGTTCTCCAACAAAAGCAACGTGTCCCCCAAACAGCTCTCCAAAGAAAAAAAAAAAAGATTCCCCGTGCAACCCGCTCCTCCTCAGGATCTGCCCACATACATGCCCACAGTGCTGTAGCCTCGGCCCTGCGTGACGGCGAGGGTCAGGCCAACCACCACGACGGGGAAGCCGTAGCCTGCGCCCAGGTAGGACTTGAAGAGCGCCCTCTGCGTCCGCCACACCTGTTGCAGAAGGGGGGAAGACCGGGATTGCAGCGCTGGGGATTTAAGGGAATGGGGTGGGGGGGGAGGGGAGGGGAGAGGGGGGCTTATGCCTGAGGTCCTATCCCTGTTACTCTCGTGTCAAAGGCCAGCGTTTTCGTTTCGTTTTTCCCTTTTAGGAGGAGGAAGGTCGACTAAAAAGTGTTATAAGTACGATTACGTGTTATAGATATTGTAGATACCCATACAGGCATCTTTTCATAAAAAAAAAATATATATACACACACACACACACACACATATGCACATATATATACATATACAACACACACACACACACACATAATGTATATATATATATATATATATATATATATATATATATATACTTTTATATATATATATATATATATATATATATATATACACACACACACACACACACACACACACACACACACACACACACACACACACACATATATATATATATATATATATATATATATATATATATATATATATATATATATATATATATGCGTGTGTGTGTGTGTGTGTGTGTGTGTGTGTGCATATATATATATATATATATATATATATATATATATATATATAATATATATATATATATATAATAGATAGATAGATAGATAGATAGATAGATAGTATAAACCTTCAACAGAAATGCGTTTTCTGAGCAAGTCAGAACACTGCACAAGGGACAAGAGGTGAAAAAAAAAAATTATCTTATGGTTTCCCTCACTGAAGAATCATATTTTTTGTGGGTAGTGGGTGGGGGGGGAGGAGAGAGGGGGCTGATAAACAAAATAAAGAAGAAAAGAAAACGTCAAAGAACTATATATATATATATAAAAGAAACCACGACAGAACTCAAAAGTCGAAGCGGGAGCCTCACCTTCACGAACTTCAGGTACATGTTGAACGCCTCCAGCGCCCCCCACGAGAACGCGCACAGCAGCCAGTAGTGCAGCAACACGCCCACCGCCCTGCACCACCACGCCCCCCTCCCGACCACGCCCACGGCCACCAGCACCAGCCCGTACGCCAGCAGGAGACTCAGGCACAGCTGGCCGCGGATCCTCCAGCAGAGAGAGCTTCGCAGGGGCTTGTGGGCGACGATGACGGCGAGGGAGAGGGCGAGGCAGAGCAAGGAGGCGGCGCAGCCCGCGGTGCCCAGCCAGCGGGAAGCCTCGTAGCCCGGACCCTGTGGGAGAGGGCAGAGGGGGATGAAGGGGAAACGGATGGAAGAGGGGAATGAAGGGGAAACGGATGGAAGAGGGAATGAAGGAGGAAATGGATGGAAGAGGGGAATGAAGGGGAAACGGATGGAGAGGGGAATGAAGGGGAAACGGATGGAAGAGGGAATGAAGGAAACGGATGAAGAGGGAATAAAGGGGAAATGGATGATAGAGAGGGAAATAAAGGAGGAATGGATGACAGAGAGGGGAATAAGGAGGAAATGGATGATAGAGAGGGAAATAAAGGAGGAAATGGATGACAGAGAGGGGAAAAAGGAAGAAAGAGATGAAGATGTTTGAGGAATTGAGCCTTAACAACTACGCCCAACTGTACTGATGTGATGGCAATTCAAGTCAAAGAAAATAATTATCTCCAATAAGTTACGATAATTTTGTAAGAAGGAAAACTGTGCTGATTATTTATGCATATTAATAGCTATGTTTGCGATCATAATAAGCATCAACTGATTGTAAGTAGATTATTCATCTCGTATTTTTAGTATATGTACTATGATGATAAATAAAGAGATAAGGTTATGACAATTACATGTAGAGATGATTATACCATTCATAATGAGATAGATGATAGTGTGAAGTAACAATAAAAAACACAACATCAGACTTGGTAATGATTATGATTATATATCGTTAGTTTATAACCGATACCTTTCGCCTATCAGGTTCAGATCGGCAAGCAAAGACGTTTTTTTTTTGCGACGTCCACAACGACCCAAAAGACGTTTTTTTTGCGACGACCACAACGTCCCAAAAGTCGTTTTTTGTTTCTTTTTTACGACGTCCACAACGACCCAAAAAGACGTTTTTTTGCGACGGCCACAACGACCCAAAAGACGTTTTTTCGACGTCCACAACGACCCAAAAGACGTTTTCTGCGACGTCCACAACGACCCAAAAAGACGTCGTTTTCCCCCGTGACGTCCACTAACCTCCGTCCATCCAGGGTCCTCCCGACGTCCCCAGACATCCACCAGGAGAGAGAAGGACGTCAGGTGGTCGCAGCTGCACTCGGTGAAGCGGTCGCTGCTGAGGCTCGCGAAACAGCCGCTCGTGTTCCAGCCGCGAGACCGCTTGTCCCACCACACGCATCGGGGGGTCGTTGTAGGGAGGTGGTCGCTCGCGTTCACGTGGCTGAAGTTTAGTCTCACGTGTTCTCCTGTGGCTGGGGAGGGAGAGAGAGAGAGGTAAGGAGGGAGAGGAATGGAGAGGGAGGTAAGGAGGGAGGGGAGAGGAATGGAGAGAGAGAGAGGGAGAAGAAGGGAGGGGAGCGAGATGGAGAGAGAGGTAAGGAGGAGGGAGAGAATGGAGAGAGAGGTAAGGAGGGGAGGGGAGAGGAATGGAGAGAGAGAGAGGAGAAGAAGGAGAGCGAGATGGAGAGCGAGATGGAGGAGAGGAGGCAGAGGGAGGAAGGGAGGGATAAGGAGGGAGAGGGAGAGACAAAGACAAAGAGTGAGAGAGATAGATAGATAGATAGATAGATAGAGAGAAAGAGAAATAGAGAGAGGGAGAGAAAGATCCAGCGAGTGAACGATAGATAGATAGATCGAGAGATGCGAAAGAGAGAAGCTAACACAGCCAGTGGTTGGAATGTAAACAAATCATAATGGTTAATTCTATGTTTCCTTCAACCACAGTAAAGAAAAACTTATTCTCACCCTGTATTCTGGATCGCCAAGTGAACAAAAGTAAATGATGATAATGATAAAAGTGGTGTAAAACAATGTAAATATTATATATGAACTTTAAAAATACCAAACATAACTATACAGACGTGTCAGCTGATTAGAATTCGTACATCGAAGCACACACACACACACACGCACACATTGCAAATAAAGGGACATGATACTAGTTAGGAGAGCCAGTGGTGGAATTCGCACTCACTCCAAGCAATGGGGAGTTACTGTTGGTTAAGAGAGACAATTGCTAAACTTTACGAACGCGATCCGAATCATTCGAAAATAAAAGCGGTTTACACACATTTAGATTAAATGGGATATACCAGCAGTTTAAGGGAAACAGCATTTGAGATTTACACCTGTTCATGCATACGCTGTTTTTTTCTTTTCTTTCACTCGGATCTGTCACTTTCCCTTTCGCATCAACTGACGGATAAACATGTCTCCAAGTGCTCACTGGGTCTGTCTTACGGCAAGAGGCGCGCCAAGGCCTCAGCAGGCCCGCTGACCTTACCTGAACGCCAGTCTCCAGTTCCTACCACGGTGACGCTGATAATCCTGCTGATCTGCTGATCCCAGGCAGTAAACTCATCCTTGGACTCCTCACTCAGGTCTCTATGGACGTGTAAAAACAATGAAATGAAATGAAAAGAAAGAAAGAAAGAAAAAAAAACAGCGTTACTCCTTCGAAATTCGGAATTCAAAGAAGATACCACGGGGTCACCTCAAGCTACAGAACCAAAAATACTTACGGAGGATTCGAATCGTTGAAGCCAAGATGGGTCTCATAGGACACGACGATGACTCTCACGAAGCCGTCCTCTCCGACGCGATCTCGATAGAGCTGCTCTGGAAGGACGACCGTTGTGCCTCGATCAGGGGTCTCGTAACGACGTGCTTCGGCCTTGCTGTAGTAACTCAAGGGTTTACTGGACACTTGCATGTCTGGGGGAGGGAGGAGGGGGAGGGGGGTTAGTGGATTAGTCTGGTTGTGTGGCAGAGAAGGTGTTCCGAGTGGCTTTATATCTCGGGCGCGAGAATAACGGATGATTGAGTGGCATATTGCAACAATATGGGTTTTTCGTTATTCGTCGACCTTTGCAGTGGGGTTGATCTTGTCATCTTTTAATGAAATAAGACACGGATCTACGCGTCGATTTCCTTAGCCAAATCAGGCATTAGAGACTAGAGATTAGAGACTCATTAGAGGATGAGCCAGCCCTTACGTAGCTTTTCGCTCGTGAAATTCTTTGTGCAATTTGTGAGCGAATTCGCA
>NW_020869883.1:279189-289189 GCF_003789085.1 Penaeus vannamei
GTATGAGAGTGTCTAGAATCTCTCCGTGGGAGGAGGAGTAAAGTTTCTGACTGCTAGGAAGTAAGTGGGAGGCATTGATCTGAGGCAAGGCATCCTCTTGGAAGTTTTCCGCAAAAGGCGTGAAGAGTTCTTCAGCAAGGCCTTCTAGGACGGAAATCTCGTGATCGCCACTCGCTTCCGCAAGAAAAAGTGACGAAGGGATGAGACAGATCCCAATCCACGCAAGAGTCCAAGGGAAGGCCCATGCCCAAGGCATGGTAGATGGTCTAAGAAACTGTAAAAGAAAACAAACACTGGTAATTGTAAGAACAATATTAATGAAACCATTATTGATATCATGTCCACTATTGTTATTGTCAAAAGCAAAATTCTTATATATATATATATCCTTGACGTATGGTAAAAGTGCATCATATTTTCCTGTTCATAAGCTTCTTTTTCACCAACTCACTTTCTTATTCCCTCTAATTCAGTTTCTAACTAGAATCTTAACTTTGTGTAAGCGATTTTCATTTCAGATTATAATCCTTTTTTTTTAATATTCATTTGATGTTGGTTCATGGTTGCTGCAAAACGCAGTCAAAGAACAAAAGGTATTTTTCTTTATTTAACGTAGAAAAGTCAACAGAAAACCGTTAAACTAACTGATATGCCCGTATTTTTTTTTTTTATACAGAAATGGAAAAAAACACCCAACTATTCTGCAACTCACTCGAAACTTTCATAGATATTTCTGAGATTCAGACAAGACATTTTTAAAAATTTTCCTCATTATATCTACTATTCATATAGAAGTAGAAGTATGATGACTGAAATTATCGTACCCACTGAGTGAGCTCTGAATAATTCCAATGACCAGAGACATTTACTCGTCTTGCATGTAAAGTATCAACCGTCTGACTGGCTTCAAATTCTAACCATAAAGAGTGATTTGATGTACTGTTAAAAGGGCAAAGGAACCCCCAAGTTTGTGAATCTTTATATATGAGTTTTATGTCAAGAGACACATACTATACGATTGATTAAAGGAAATGTAAATCCTTTTGTGGAATGTACATGTCTATTGGACGAATATTGCGCTCTGATTGGCTGGCTGGAGTGTATCACTTCGTATCAGCGCAGAAGAAAACAAAACAAAAAGATGCCAATAATATTTTGCAATAAGGTTCAGGATCCACCAAACTGTCAAGGTTCTCGGAGATATTACCAAAAAAAAAAAAATATTACAAAAAAAGGCCTCACATTTCATTCACATATATAATATATATATATATACGTGTGTGTGTGTGTGTGTGTGAGTGTGTGTGTGTGTATGTGTGTGTGTATACTACCATCATTAGCTTCTGTTTTATCATTGCTCGTACCACCATTCCCAAAATATTTTTTTTTTATGTAAAAAAAATATGAATGAGACTGGATATCTTCACAATACAAAAAGATATCCAAGTCTCATTCATACTTTTTCCACATTTGTCAACATGGATACGGTTCATATTTTTTTAATAATTTTTCCTCAGGCCTATTAACACAGAACCCTCGATTCCTCACAAGAAAATATAACGATTGTATGAAAAGAATTATTTCGAAAAGTCAAAATAGAGCTGTCGACAGTAAAATTCCGAAAAACCTTTGTTAAAGAAGTTTAATGTAAAAAAAAAAAAAAAAAAAAAAAAAAAAAAAAAAAAAGCTTTAATTACTAATATTTGTTTAAATGTAGTCATGCGGTAATGATATCAATCATAATTATGACAACAACAATAAGGATAATGATGATACTAATGACGATGATAATGATAATGACAATGTTAACGACATTGATAATGATGAAAATAATAATGACAATAATAGTAATTGTAATAATAATAAAAATGATAAAATGAGTAATAATAATGATCATGGCAATAATTGTAATAATGATAATAATAATGATAATGTTAATGATAATGATAATGATAATGATATGATAATGATAATGATAATAATAATGCCAAAAGATGACAATGATAATAATGGTAATAATAATAATAAGGAAAAAAACAACGAAAATGATATGGCAATAGTAATGATGATGATAATCATAATGGTAATATTGATCATAACCATGAAAGTAATAACAAAAAGTGATAAAAGTGATAAAGATGATGGTGATGATAGTAAGAATGATAATAGTGATAATAATGATAATAATAGTAACAATAAGAACAAGAACAAGAAGAACAACAATAAAAACACGAAAATGATAATAATAACAATAATGATGATAATAATGGTAATGATAATGATGATGATAATGATGATAATAACAATAACAAGAACAATCAGAAGCAATAACAATAGCGATAATGAATGATAATGGTAATAATAACAACAACAATGATATTAGTAATGCTAATAGTAATAGCAATGGTAATAATGATATTGATATTGACATGATAATAATAACCATGATTATTATATTAATACTACTATTGCTAATGATAATGATAATAGGAATAATGGTTATAATGATTACGACAATGATAGCAATAATAATTATAACAAAACGATAATAATAATAGTAACAATTATAATAATAATAATGATAATGACAATAAGGATAATTATAATAAATATGATAATAAATGATAATCATAAAATAATGATAATAGTAATAATAATGAAAATAATAAGTAATAATGATAATGATAATGATAACAATAATTTTATTATTGATAATAATAGTAATGAAATAATAATAATAGAAATAAAAATAATGACAATATTGATGATAATGGTGATAATGATGACAATGATAATAATAGTAATAATAAGATTACGATAAAAGCAATGATAGTAACAATGGTAAATTAATAACAATAATGAGGATAATAGCAATGATAGATTCATGATTATGATAATAATAACAGTAAAAATGTTAATGATGATGATAATGATGATTATAATGGTTACTGCTACTATTACAACTAAGACTACTACTACTATATTACTACTTCTACTACTGCTACTACTACTACTATAGGTATAATGCTAATGATAATGCTAATAGAAAAATAATAACAATAATAAATGATAATGATTACAATAATGATAATAATGATAATAATGATAATAATAGTAATAGTAATGATAATGATGATGATAATAATAATGATAATAATGATAATAATAATGATTATGATAATAATAATAATGATAATAATGATAATAATAATGATGATGATGATGATTATACTAATAATAATGATGATGATAATAATAATGATAAAAATGATAATAACAGCAATAACAACTGTAATGATGATGGAATAATAATAACAATAACAATAATAATGACCATTGCGATGATAATGATAATAATAGTATTAATGTGCATGTGTGTGTCCATTTTTCCTTTCCTTGCTGAAACCATGAGAGTACAGCTCATACTACATATCTAATCTTACAGCATTAATAAACATAAAAGTATTTGGAAAAGACGCCATAAATGTTTCAAGTCGATATAGAGAGGTCAACTTCTTTCTCTATGGCTCTTGTGCTGGTTATTATCAAAAGCAAAATTCTTATATATATATCCTTGACGCATGGTAAAAGTGCATCATATTTTCCTGTTCATAAGCTTCTTTTTCACCAACTCGCTTTCTTATTCTCTCTAATTCAGTTTCTAACTCGAATCTTAACTGTGTAAGCGATTTTCATTTCAGATTATAAACTTTTTTTCTAATATTCTTTTGGTGTTGGTTAATGACCATATTATGTAGATTTCGGATTTGACAATGGATGTAGGTCTGGCATTACATAGATAAAGTGAATGAATTGAATGGGTTTCATTTAATATTAATACGAGATCAAATAAAATCTCTCTTTCTCTGTCTGTCTCTCTATCTGTCTAGCTCTCTACATCCTTCACCTTTTTTTCTCCCAATACTTCTAATCTTTGCCTCTTTCCTATTTCCTTTTCTTCTTCTTCTTCTTGCCTCTCCTCTCTCTCTCTCTCTCTCTCTCTCTCTCTCTCTCTCTCTTCTCTCTCTCTCTCTCTCTCTCTCTCTCTCTCTCTCTCTCTTCTCTCCTCTCTCCTCTCCTCCGCTTCCCTAACCCCCCCCCCCTATCTCTCCCTCTCCTCTGCATTTCCTTTCATTCTTGTGCTTCTGTCTCCCACTCACACACTACCCCATGAAAAGAAAAAAGCAAAAAGCAGGTCCACCCACAGACCGAAGCAGGACTTACCGCGGCGTCTCTGTCGGCCTGTCTTGTGGACTTCGCGGACTGGTCGAAGGAGGAGGACAGACTCCCGGCACGTTGCTAGCCCTCGAGAGGTCTGCAAGATTGCTACGTCGAGCGAAGACTTGAGCTCAAGATGGAGATCCCTTTTTCTTCGTATCTCTTTCGCATGGTGAGTGGTATGTCGGACGGTCGCAAAGGCTGTGTCGATAGAGGCGATGGAACGGCTGAAAGATTGTGAAAATGGTGATGACACTCAGAGTTCTCGGGGATACATTTTGAAACGTTTTTGACGGTGCTCATGAGGTTGGGAACGATGATTTATGAAACGGGGCCTAAATGAGGAATATTATACGTCGAGGGAGGTTCTCCCGCACCCCCCCCCCTCTTTTGCCCCCTCAATGTCTCTCTCCCTTGACCCTGTGTGGAACAGAAGGAGGAGGAGGGGCAGCGTGGATGATACCTTTATATGCTTCTAATAAATCTATACATATTCATAATTACTTAAATACATGCACACACACACCACACACACACACACACACACACACACACACACAACACAATATATATATTATAATATATATTATATATATATATATACATATATATATATATATTTATGTATGTATATTCATATACATACATTTATATATATATATTATATATATATATATATATATATATATATATATATATATATTATATATATATATATAATATATATATATATATATATATATATATATATATATAATATATAATATATATATATATATATTATATTATATATATATATATATATATATATATATAATATATATATATATATATATATATATATATATATATATATATATATATATTGTATGTGTGTGTGTGTGTGTGTGTGTGTGTGTATGTATATAGATAGATAGATATGCACACACATACAACGCCCATGCAGGCAAGCAGGGCCGCACAGCCCCTGCTCGGCCAGGCTCTCCGTCCCAACATCAACACCCGCCTCGGCCGCTGACAGAAGGGAGGGGCTTCAGGAACACTTGAGTCTCCCCTTCGATCCCGCGCCGACGGAGAGTCCGCAGTATCCACCAATATATAGTCGTGTAATTTAATCATGGTGGAGTAAGGTTATAATGTAATGCTAAAATTTTAGGTTAAGTAAGAAGTAGTATTTCAATACAAAGTAATTAAAACGGAGATTAATAATTTATTAGACTATGAAAAAGGGAAAAAAGGATATACCGAAATACTATAATACTTTCACAACACACTATACCGACACTTCTCTGTACTGACATTAACTTGCGGTATTTTCTTCTCTGTGCGTTTGTGTGTTTATGGCGCTAGTATATATTCAGAACCTGTGTCTGTTTACTATCATGTGTGTTTACCTCGGGGTCTGCTTGTGTGCGCGAGCGGTCCTGCGTGGAAGGCGGCTGTGTGAAGATGCGGGTTCACATGGTCTTGTGAATCGTGAGAGAGTGTAGTTCATATATATGTGTATATATTTATATCTATCTATCTGTCTGTCTGTCTGTCTCTCTCTCTATCTTTCTGTCTCTATCTATATTTACTATATATCACATACAAACAAACTCACACGCACACTCACACAAACAGGCACACACACGCAACACACACACACACACACACACACACACACACACAGGTATGTATATGTATGCAGTATATATATGTATATATGTGTGTGTGTGTGGTGTGTGTGTGTGTGTGTGTGTGTGTGTGTGTGTCTGTTGAATATATGTGTATGTATGTATATATATACACACAACAACAATAATCCATAATCACCCTTATTCACAAAGAACTTTTGTGTCGAGCAAATCACACAGACACTTTCAAAAATGATGCGAAATCTTTAAAAACACCTCTCCCCCCTTTCAACAAAAGTCATGACTGAAATCATTCATGACTGAAATTATTATAAACAAGAGACTTCAGCCAGATGTCTTTCGAGATTTTTCTGAAGGCTGTTTCGTAAGGCTGGATCAGTAGCAACTGGAGGAGGTGTCATGGCATCCCACAAAGGATATTTTGATGATTGTTCAGTGAAAATATAACCATTAAAATCATTATTTTCCATCTTTTTTGAAAATTGAAAAGACCAAAATGATCGACCATATTCACACAGCATCCGTAACTTTGGTGACGTCATCAAAATAAACCCCACGTGCATTTTTTTTTTTTTTTTTTTTTTTTTTTGCAAAAATAGAATCAGAAGCCATGACCTCCTCCAGTTGCTACTGATCTCGCCTTTCCCCTGTGCCGACACCTTATGTTCTGGGTGTGAAACTGCCCCAAGACACCCTGGTCGACGATGAGGTCTGTTTACACTGCAATTAACCCCCCTTAGTCGCTATTCTCCATGGTCATAGGGTCTATTCTGTGATTACTTTATGACCCATTCTCAACCCTGCCGTCGCCAAGTCTTTTTATGGGGGTCACCAAGATGTCTATATGTATGAGATAAATTCTTGGGTTCTCGAATTTGAGGTGAGAGAGAGAGAGAGAGAGAGAGAGAGAGAGAGAGAGAGAGAGAGAGAGAGAGAGAGAGAGAGAGAGAGAGAGAGAGAGAGAGAGAGAGAGAGAGAGAGAGAGAGAGAGAGAGAGAGAGAGAGAGAGAAGAGAGAGAGAGAGAGAGAGAGAGAGAGAGAGAGAGAGAGAGAGAGAGAGGAGAGAGAGAGAGAGAGAGAGAGAGAGAGAGAGAGAAGAGAGAGAGAGAGAGAGAGAGAGAGAGAGAGAGAGAGAGGAGAGAGAGAGAGAGAGAGAGAGAGAGAGAAGAGAGAGAGAGAGAGAGAGAGAGAGAGAGAGAGAGAGAGAGAGAGAGAGAGAGAGAGAGAGAGAGAAGAGAGAGAGAGAGAGAGAAAGAGAGAGAGAGAGAGGAGAGAGAGAGAGAGGAGAGAGAGAGAGAGAGAGAGAGAGAGAGAAGAGAGAGAGAGAAGAGAGGAGAGAGAGACAGAGAGATAGACCAATTATTAATATCACTAATGGTATTGTTATTATTACTATCATTATCATTATTGCTATTATTATTATCATTATCAATATTGCTATTATTATTATTATTATTATCATTATTTATATTATCGTTATAGTTATTATTATCATTCTTATTGTTATTACTATCATCTTTATTATTATTAATATCATCATCATCTTTATCATTATCATTATTATCGTTATCAATAATTATTTTATCATCATTGTTATTTTTTCTTATTATTACTATTATAACAATCTTTATCAGCGGTATTATCATAAACATCAGTATTGCCATTATTATTGTAATTATCATTGTTATTGTAATCATCCTTATTACTATCACTAATATCATTATTATATATATCATCATTATCATCAATTATCGTTATCATTATTACTGCTATCATCACAATTATTTCTATTATTTTCATTATTACTCTTACTATCACTATTATTATTGTATTAATAATAATAATAATATATTTTTTATTATCATTATCATGTTGTTATATGATTATTGTTATGATCATTATCTTTAATACTCTTATCTATCATTATTCATCATTTACAATCATATATTGACATTCATTTATATACTGCCTGATTGTTTTGGTTGTCATCCATTAATTAGTCATCATTATCAATAATATCAATGTCATTATCGATGATTTTTTTTTTATAACTATTATTGTTATTGATGTTATAATAATAATGATAACAATTATTATTATTACTATTATTACTATTATTATTGTTGTCATAATTACTGTAATCATTATTATTATCATTATTATTATCTATCATCCCATCATTATCCTCATAATTATCTATCACATCATTATGATATTTATCATTAGTACTATCTATGTCAACTACTATTATTCCCTATATATTTATTCATTGCTCATTGATGGATCACTATTTATCATTATATTATAATTCAATTAATATCATTATCATTTTGAATATTATTCATTATTACACCCATAAATTTCATTCAATCCATACATTATTAATATTACTATTATTATTATTATCATTATCATTTTTGTTATTGATATTATTATTGCCATCATTATTATTACCTTTGTTATTGTTATTATCATAGTTATTATTCATTACTATTGTTGTTATTATTATTATCATTATTATTATCATAATTTTATCCATTTTATTATTATTGTTATTTCCCTCATTATCATTATTATTACTACTACTATCTTTACTGTTCTTATCATTATTGTTATTATTATAATTTGATCACTGTTATTACTATTATCGTTATTACTATTGTTACTGTTTTTATTATCATTATTATTATCATTTTTGTAATTAATACTCTTATCATTATTACAGTGACAATCTGAGTAGTTTAAGAATTGTTTTGTTTTGAGAATTTTTTGTTTTGAGAATGTTTTGTCTTGAGAATGTTTTGTTTTGAGAATGTTTTGTTTTGAGAATGTTTTGTCTTGAGAATGTTTTGTCTTGAAATGTTTTGTTTTGAGAATGTTTTGTCTTGAGAATGTTTTGTTTTGAGAATGTTTTGTCTTGAGAATGTTTTGTCTTGAGAATGTTTTGTCTTGTTTGTTGAGAATGTTTTGTTTTGAGAATGTTTTGTTTTGAGAATGTTTTGTTTTGAGAATGTTTTGTTTTGAGAATGTTTTGTTTTGAGAATGTTTTTTGTTTTGAGAATGTTTTGTTTTGAGAATGTTTTGTTTTGAGAATGTTTTGTTTTGAGAATGTTTTGTTTTGAGATGTTTTTTTTTATTTTTTTTTGAGAGATTTTGAAATGCATTATTCAGCTGTATTCTGGACCGATGGACTGTATTATTAGAGTAAAAGGGGAATTTCAAATGAACACTGACATTGCCAAAAGACCGACAGAAGACATCTTAATGATAAACTCGAGAAAACTGAGACAATTGATATCAAAATAGTTTCAGAATGCAGTAATCATGGTTTAATAGCCTCTGAAACGCATGTTATTGAACCTTTTTATGGACCCGATGAAAGTCATTATAATATCACGAGTGAATGTTCAAAGAAAGAGAAAGAGAGAGAGAGAGAGAGAGAGAGAGAGAGAGAGAGAGAGAGAGAGAGAGAGAGAGAGAGAGAGAGAGAGAGAGAGAGAGAGAGAGAGAGAGAGAGAGAGAGAGAGAGAAATGAAATGTGAATGTTCAAAAAGAGAGAGAGACAAAAAAAAAAAAAAAAAAAAATTGAAATCTTTCTTTAAGGTCAAAAATCATCTCACTCTCTAAAAACCTGTTGGGATTTCGTCTTTCACTTACTCCTCCGTTTCCCTAAGGGAGCTCTCAGCAGCAGGCTCACTCCTTGGAGACTTTCCTTCGCCTCTGTCTTGAGGAAGTGTCGGGTCTTCGCGAGTTGTTCCCGTTGATCGGAAAGGTGAAAGTGGCGGAAAAGTTTCCTGCTCAGATCAGAAAAGAATATGAATATATACAAATAAATAAATAAATAAATAAATAAATAAATAAATAAATATAATAATAATATATATATATATATATATATATATATATATATATATATATATATATATATATATATTATATATGTATGTGTGTGTGTGTGTGTGTGTGTGTGTGTGTGTGTGTGTGTGCGTGTGTGTGTGTTGTGTGTGTGTGTGTGTTGTATGTGTGTGTATTTATACCATCCGCAACGCTTTAAAAAAACTGTTTTTTCTACTATACAAACTTTCTCTACTATACTTATGCGTATATATGTTTTTTTTCTTAAATGCAATTGAACATTTTCCCAT
>NW_020869883.1:304189-306689 GCF_003789085.1 Penaeus vannamei
TCCGTAGCTGATACATATATATACATACATAGGACAGAAATTCCATAAATATTGTATTTGTATTTCATTAAGACTATAGATTTATATTTATCTGTATGCCCATATGTCTTTATTCATCTCTCTCTCTCTCTATCTATCTATCTATCTACCCATATCTCTCTGTCTCTCCTTCTCTCTCTCTATCTATATTTCTCCCTATCTCTCTCTCTAATTCTTTCTCGTATCCCTCCCCCTCTCCCTCCTCCCCCCCTCTCTCCACCTATCCATAACCCTACCCCTCTACCTATAAACACCTCAACAACGAAAAGAGATAGATAGATAGAGAGAGAGAATGAGAGAGAGAGAGAGAGAGAGAGAGAGAGAGAGAGAGAGAGAGAGAGAGAGAGAGAGAGAGAAGAGAGAGAGAGAGAGAGAGAGAGAGAGAGAGAGAGAGAGAGAAGAGAGAGAGAGAGAGAAAGAGAGAGAGAGAGAAAGAGAGAAGAAGAGAAGAGAGAAAGAAAGAAAGAAAGAGACAGCCAGCCAGAAAGATAGCTAGCTAGCTAAATAGATAGATAGATAGAGAGAAACGAAAAACGAAGAAGAAGAAGAAGAAGAAAGAAAGAAAGAGACAGCCAGCCAGACAGACAGAAAGATAGATAAATAGCTAGACACATAGAGAGAGAGAAACGAAAAACGAAAAAAGAAGAAGAAGAAGAAAGAAAACCCCATCTCACCCCTTTCCTCCGCAGCTACGAAAGAGCCACGAGCGGTGCGTCTTCGACTTCGACACACTCATGACCCGACTGGCCCTCCTCGAAGGCAAGCTCAAGGACATGGCCAAGCTGGAGGCGAGGCTGAAGATCCACGTGAGTCTCCTCATGAGCATCCAGAGCAATGCCAACTGTGAGTAGGAGTCGTAGGGTTTTTTCTTTCTTTCTTTTTTGGGGGGGGGGTTTGTACTTGTTTTTGTTCTTGTTATGCTTCGGTTTCTCTTTCTTTATGGTCATTTTCTTTTTTTTCTTTGTCGTTTCCTTGTATTTCTTCTTCGCTTTATCTTCTACTTCGTCTTTTTCTTCCTTATCTTTTTTTTCTTCGTCTTCTTCCCCTTCTTCGTTTTTCTTCTTCTCTTCTTTTTCTTTTTCTTCTACTCTTCCTTTTTATTTTTATTTTTATTTCTTCTTCCTCTTGTTCTATTCATTCTTCTCTCTTCTTATTATTATTATTATCATTATTATCACCATTATTATTATTATTATTATTATTATTATTTATAGTATAGTATATTATTATTATTATCATTATTTTTATCATAATTATTATTATCATTATTTTTATCATAACTATAATTATGATGATTATCATTATCATTATTATGATATGCAATGATTAGATTAGTGATTATCAAGCAATGGTGGTGATAATAATGTGGTTGATGATTGTATGTTTTTTTTTCTATTGAAGATATTAATGATAGTGATGATTATAATGATTTGTAGAATGATTGTTGCAGGGACAATGACAATTATTGTAATGATAATGATGATTCTAGAAATGATACGGGTGATAATGATGATAATGATGAGTATTGCGATAATGATAAATTTCAATGAATTTCCTTAATTGCAATGAGGATGCTAGTGGTGATAATAATGATGATAACAAAGATAATAACAATTGTGTCTATAATGATAATATTATAATAGTAACGGGAGTAACGGTAATGATGATAATGACAATAATAATGATAGCAGTATTAATCATTGTGGCATTGTGAATAATGATGATAAGAATGATGGTAATAATGATGATGAGGATGGTAATTATAATGATGATCATTATGTCAATGATTAAGACGATGATAATGATGTTACTATTATTACTTTTACTAGTAATGGTAATGATAATAATGGTAGTAATGATAATATAATAACCATAATGATTATTTTTATTGTTCTTTTCATTATCTTTATGATTACAATAGTTATCAATATTATTATATTTTTCTCATTATCATTATTATCACTATTATGATCATCTTGATCATTTTCATTCATATCATTGTCATCATTACCATCATTTTCACCACATATGTATCATCATCATCATCATTATTTTTGTTATTGTTGTTATCACCATTAGCACCGTATTACCCTTGGGATTATCATCATAACAGTTACATTCATCATCATCTCTCCATCATTTAAATATTATAATCATCACAAAGGTATGAAAATAAATCGGAAAATCTGACTTCTTCCTCCCTCCCCCCCCCTCCCCTCCCCTGCAGTCCCCGGAGTGGCCGGCGCCAAGGGCCACGCGGGCGAGAAGGGCGAGAAGGGCCAGAAGGGCTTCGCCGGCTTCGCGGGTCCGCCGGCCACTGCTTCACCCGCCACGTGGACGACGCGCGACGCGGGCCTCCGGGGGCCGCCGGGGAGCAAGGGCGAGCCGGGGCAGGCCGGGCCCAAGGTGTGCGGCTGCGACGGCGAGAGGGGGGAGCCCGGGGAGCGCGGCGAGGACGTCA
>NW_020869883.1:329189-331405 GCF_003789085.1 Penaeus vannamei
TTCTTATCTTAATTGGCTTTTATATACTCCCTTCTTGTCTTCATTTATTTTTTGTCTTTTTGTATATGTATTTTCTTATTTTTTTATTTTTCATTCACTTCTTCCTCTTTTTATTATATTTATTTATTTGTTTATATATTTATGTGTCTTATTTCACATTCTTATTCTCCTTTCGCTTCCAAATCATTATCGAAATATATTTTTTGCTTTCTTTTATTATCCATTCTTTTCTTCTTCATCTTTATCAGTTCTTTATGTCTCTCCTTACACCTATTCACATCTTTATTGGCCCTTCTCTACTTCCTCTCATCCTCCTCTGTTCTTCATGTCTCTCCTTACACCTCATAACTTCTTCTTTATTAATCATTTGCTTCTTCTTTATCAGTTTTCGTTGTCTCTTTATACCTCCTTTTCGTATCTTTATTATCCATTCTCTCTCTCTTTCAATTCTCTTTATCTGCGCTTTATTTTCATGTCTTTATTGATCATCTTCCTTTCCATTCTTTTATTCTTGTTTTCATTCTTATTCTCCGTTTTATTCTTATTATCATTGTTATAATTTTTCGCTTTGTTATTAATGATATCGTTATTGTTATTGTTATTATTATCTCCTATTCTTTTGTTCCTCTTTTCACTCTTATGGCAAGTATTGTTTTCCTCCTCCTCCTCATCATCATCATCATCATCATCATCATCATCATGATCATCATCATCATCATAATCATCATCATCATCATAATCATGCTTTTCTTTTTCATTTTTCCATCTTCTCCTTTTCCTCCCTATTCTTTTTCCTCCTACTCATCTTTCTCGCCTTCCCATCCTTCCCCTATCCCTCTTCTTCTTCCCCCTCTTTTTCCTCCTCCTCTTTCTCCTTCTCCTTCCCCTCTCCCCCTATTTTTCCTTCTCCCCTTCCCTCTCTTCTTTCTTCCTCCTCTTCCTCCCTCTCTTTTTCCTCCTCCTCTTCCCCTTCTTTTTCCTCTCCCTCCTCCTCTCCCTCTTCCCCCTCTTTTACCTCCTCCTTCTCTTCTCCTTCCTTTTCCCCCTCTTTTTTTCCTCCTCCTCCCCTTCCCCCTCTTTCCCCACCTCCTCCTCCTTTTTCCTCCTCCTCACAGTCTCCTCTTCACCCTCTTTTTCCTCCTCCTCTTCATCTCCCTCCTCTTTTTCCCCCTCCTCCTCCTTCCTCCGTCTCCTCCCCCTCCTCCTCCTCTTTTTTTCCTCCTTCTCCTCCTCCTCTTTTTCCTCCTATTCATCTTCCCCTCTTTTTTCCTCCTCCTCCTCCTCCTCCTCCTCTCATCCTCCTCTTCCCCCTCTTTTCTCCTCCTCCTCTTCCCGCTCTTTTCTCCTCCTCCTCCTCCTCTTTTTTCCTCCTCCTCCTCCTCCTTCTCCTCTTCACGGCAGAAAGCGAGGTCGTTAATCCTATGCATTTTACATGGGGCGGACTTGATAACAATGCCATTCGGAGGAAAAATCTCGAATATTTTATTATCTGTTCTTTATGTCTTCTCCTTTTTGTGTGATTATCGATTTTCTTTATTATTATTATTATTTTTTAAATTTTATTTGTTTTTTTCATTTCCATTTTTTTCTGTCCATTATTTTCTTCATCCTCTATTTCTCTTTTCTCCATTTTTAATATCCGATATTCTTATCTCGTCATTATCATTATCTTGTTTTTATTATCATTGTTATTGTTTTTTTATCATTGTTATTGTTTTTATTATCATCATTATTATTGTTATTGCTTTTATCATCATCATTATCATTGTTATTGTTTTTATCATTATCATTGTTATTGTTTTTATCATCATCATTATCATTAGTATTGTTTTTATTATCATCATTATTATTGATATGTTATTATTATTATTATCCTCACTGTCATTATTATTGTTGTCATCATTATCAATATTATCATTATTATCAACATTAACATTATCATTACCAACACGCCATCATCAATATATACTTCGCTATAAGCAGTGTTTATACATTTCTTCTCCACTTTATGAATTTTATTAATTGTCTATGTTTCCTATAATACTTACATTCCCCCCCCCTCCCCCGATAATACGGAATCAAATGATATATCTCTCTCTCTAAATTAATTCTTTATCTTTTATCTAAATTAGAGGTGTGTTTATATAATCCTCCTCCTCATTATTAATTCAATTAATTAATATTGTGTCCTATGATATATATATTTGTTTCCCTCT
>NW_020869884.1:1351-11351 GCF_003789085.1 Penaeus vannamei
ATGTGTTATGGTTGTATGATGCCCTTGCGATATGGCGCTAGCCATGGAGGATGGGCGGACGGAATGGATGGTTAATGACGTGGCATGGTTGGATGATGAATGAATTGTGTCACTGTATGTATTGATGTAATATGTAATCCATAAATGATGGTAGGTACAATGAACTGTATACGCGTAAGCATGTATGCTATACATTTATGAATATCACCAATGTCCATGATTATCAACATCCTGCCAGAGTATGAGTTGACGGCTTGTCACAAAGTCCAAAACTGGCATGTATCGTGTATACCACATCTTGACACACGGACGTGTCTGTAACTCAGTTTGGGGTAATGAACCTTACTATCAGAATATGAAACCAAAAACCGTGATTCCGGTCTACACCGCATTATCATTTCAGTGAATCATTTTTTGCTAATTTCCTTTCACGATCTCCCAAAACTAATCTGGACTTTTGCTACAGTACATTTACGAGCCTAAGATGAACGTTGAGGTAATTAGCAACGAGAATAAAGTATCGAATTGCGCCAAATATGCACTTTTTCCCCCCTGATATAAAATGGGTTGCTTGGATTGAACTTTTGTTACAGTTCATTGCGCGCGGTGAATTCTTTTTTCCTTTACTTTTTTAGAGTGGTTGAAAAAAGGAGGAAAAATCTGATGGCAAAAAAAAGTACTTACAAAAACATCGAAAAGTTAGAAGCTTGGGTCTTTCGGTTTCCGAGTTAAGAACCTTTGTGAATATTTATGAGCGAATGGAAAGCTGAGCCGAGCCGAAAAGAGCGAGAGAGGGAGGGAGAGAGAGAGATGACTGGCGAGGAGAGACTGAGCACCTGAGAGAGAGAACGAATGACATCGGGGGGAAGAAGAGACGAGACAAGTGTCCAAGACAGAGGAGAGAGAGAGAAAGAGAAAAAAGCACGAAGAGATGAGAGCAGATTGACCTTAGCAACCATCAACAAGTCTCTCTTAGACAGGTCAATCCAAACACCGATACCGAGAAGAGAGAGAGGAGAGGAGAAGAGAGAGGAGAGGAGAGGGAGAGAGAGAGGTAGATCGGCGCACAAGGAGAGAGAGAGGAGAGAGGAAAGGAAGAGAGGGAGAGAGAGCGAGAGAGAGAGATCCATGAAGAGACGAGAAGAGAGAGAGTATGCGATGCCTAAGAGGGAGAGGGGAGGGGTTGGGGTTGGGGAGGAGAGAAAAATAGACAGAGGAAATGTAGCATTGACAGAAAAAAATCTTGGAGAGATCGTCATAGGTCGGGAAAATAGATATCGCTCGGACGACAGTAGGAAAGCGTGAAATAGAAAACTCAATTTCCTTCTCTTTTTCGTTCTCTATTCTTTCTTTATTGTTCGCTTCTCAACTATATATATGTATCTATATCTAGGTGAATCTACGTATTTAGTTTTACCTATTTCCTCCTCTCTATCAATCTTAACTCACTATATATCTGTTCTTAATTTATAGGTATGGTACTGTATACACAACCACAATACCTCTCGACATGTATATATATACTATAAATATATTCTATATGCATATACTAATATATTAGTATATATATATAATTATAATATATATTATATATATATGTATACTATATATAGTATATAACCACCATATATATACATATATACTATACTGATATATACATATATCTTTTATATATATATATATATAATATATATATACTATACATACGTACTATATTATATATATACTATTATTAGATGATTATAATATATAATATATATTATTATATGAACACTAGACTGACGGTTTGACATGGGACTACAATCCACCTCCACCGGCAGATCCCCGAACGGCCGCACGCGCTGCAGAGGATCCGGGAGCAGAGGAAGCTGCGAAGGAGCCGCAGGAGATCTCTCGCTCCTCGATCCAGTCGCACAACCGAATGGATTCCAGGTGATAGAGGCCTGCGATGCGAACAGATACATGGGACTGAGACAAGATGATTAGAATGAGAAGTAGAATCTTCGAAATATGAATCGTTGATTGGTATTCATTAGAAATTGATTAGAGAGAGAACGGCATTAGTTTGTTTTAAGTTCAGATGGCTTAATAAACGGAAGAATATTTTGGAATCGATGAAGGTAGCTCCATAAGTGAGTTCATAAGGCAAATAGAGCAATATTCTTCATCTTCTGGCTTCCGGTCAAGTTTTCACTCTTTTTTATCCTTGTCATATGCCTCCTTCCCCCACTCAAAGCATCTTTTCTCTTTTCCATGCTATCTTCGGTTCTTCCCATTACTTCGTTCTTTTGAATATTATTTTCTTTTATTTTCCCTCCATTTTAGCTCACGTGTAAAAATGAATTAACGTTTTCGCCTACCAGGAAGGCACTACATCATTTCTTCTTTTTCTCCTTAAACATCTCCTTCATAGGGAACCCTCCCTCCTATTCCCTCCGTCCTGCTCTCTTCTCTCGCCCAGCCGTCCATCTCGCGTCCGTTCAATCGCATCACTCCTCATCCGCCTCTCCTCCCGCTCTTCCTCCACTTCGCTCCTCCTCCAACCTTCCTTTCCTCTCTTCCTCCTTCCTCCTCTCTCCTTTCTTTCTTCCTCTCTTCCTCCATTTCCTCCCCCTTCCTCCTCTCCCTCCCTGTTTCCTCCCCTTCTCAGCCCTTCTTTCCCTCCGCGTCCTCTCCCTGCGTCCCTCTCCCCCTCTCCCTCCTCCTCTTTTCCCTTCCTCCTCTCCCTCGTCCCTTTCCCCATCTCCCTCCTCCCTCTCTTTCCCTTCCTTCGTTTCCCCTCCGCCTTTGCCAAGCAGGGAAGTCTGCCAATCATGCAAAAACTTCTGCAAGATCGCACCAGAACCTGATCAAGCATCTTCTCTTCTCCTTTAGGTATCCTCTTCATCCTGGGAGAACACGCTGAATCATCCTCCGAGGCCCTGAGAGAGACTTCATGGGTCCCTGAGGAGGCGCGCGCCGTGTGGGAATTATCTCCAAGAATTCGCCTCTCGCTTTCACGTGCAAGGAGGGAGGGGATGCGGGGGGAGGGGAGGGCGTGCGAGGGGCAGGTCGCTTTAAAGAAATTGAGCGAGAGGAACCGGTGCATGTAGGACTATCTATCTGTCAAACGAAGCCTTTGAACAATAACACCAAACGCGCGCGCGCACATACAAGGACAATGTATGGTTATGCATGCTATCCTATATGCTTATACAGTATACATTAAAGCGATAGTATTATTTTCTTCTATATATGTGCCATATATATATATACATATCATATATATATATATATATATAATGTATATATATAGTATATATTATATATTATATATATCATATTGGAGACACACACATCTATAGCTAGAAATACATACATTTTAGAAGACTCATAAACACAATTTGTAGGAGTGTGTTTGTTTCTGTCTAAATGCGCAGACAAACATGACAAGAATGAGCCACAGTTGAACGCTTGCTGGAAGCAAAACAATACAGTTCACTTCAGAACCAATCTGAACACAGCAAAGCCGCTTGCGTTCATTGATTGAATGGTGCCAGTTAGGTGTGTCACAATGCCGGACATTATTAGTGAAAGGCTGTCAATACATGTAAATCTATTTATGAAGCAGCGGTCACCGACGTGCTGTGAATTCATCAGACATCATTGTTAGAGTGTGAAACCCATATGGACTGTTTAGCTGTTTAAACAATATGAATCTCTATTTATTATGTCGTTCTGTTGCGATTTCCGAAGACAAAGAGAGACAAAAGAAGAGAGAGGGGAAAAAAATCCACTTGATAATGGTACAGTCTTTCGAGTGTTCCAGATTTGCAACTCCAGGCAACTGGTAATTTATGGCTAGCTGCATATTGGAAATCTCAAATATTCACAAACCAATTTATACTACTTTTCTCTACTATTTTCCTTATTTGGCACATGTCATATTTCAACAAATGAGAAACATTGTTAGTCTTTTTGATGAGAACTTCATGAATATCATTAATGGTTTTATAATCAAATGCCATTTATGCAATCTTCGTCGTTTCCATATCATCTCAATAACAGCAAGAGCCACAACAGATATCTTTGGATAACATGCAAATCAGGAAACAACATGTACAAACAGCTTAACAGTTACCGCAATTAGCCACTTGCTTCCTACACGAGCTCTTCAACCTGCGTGGCATGTACCGCCAGTGGGTACGCCGAGCTTCGAACTGTGGTACGTGCCTGAGTTCGAAATGTTTGGTTTTATATTTTTTTTCTTGATTTTCTTTCCACATTTCCTATTGGTTCCGCTGTTTGGTCCTGGGTCTCATTCCGTATGTCTGGTGCGTATTCAGTATTGGTGTTATTAAAGGTGTTTTGGGGGCTAAAAGTGAAAAGAAAACCACTATAATAAAGGGAACCTTATGTGGATATTGTGGCTGGTGTTTCGTTTCATGTTTGCGCGGACTTCACTGTGTTTCTAATTTGTGAAGAGATTTTTTTTGGTTAAAGGATGTCTTTCATATTCATAACTACTGATAGCGATATACGCTTTAGTGAGACAGAACCGCTATAATACGTTTATATACTTACGTCTCGCAGCTACAACTGAAACAGTAATCATAACATTACATTTACTTAATTACAATAAACTTCAACAATAAACTTCAACCTCCTTCCCCCTCCCCCTCCCCCCAAACAAACGAAAAAAAATCAAAATAACGATAATAAACACACAGCCGGGAATTGATACATGAATTACCACAGATAACCTACATAGTTTACGATGAAGATGCGTGGTTCTTCGTCTCACTAATGTATTCTTTACTCAGCGCAGCGTAATCAAACCTCATCCCTTGATAATTTGCAAGAAGACTCGGTGTATGAAACGGGTCCGTAACACGGTGTTTGCTTATGTTAGTATGATCTTGAATTCAGTGGCGAGACGTGGCCTTTCTTTGCGCTTACTTATTTTCAATTTATGATTATTAATTCAGGAGTTATGAATGTATTAATCTCTTCGTTTCGGTCTGTTTGTCTATCTGTCTGCTTGCTTGCCTGTCTGTTCCGCTATCTCTTTTTCTGTCTCTTTTGAGTATGATTGTAGGTCCGCATGTCTGCATCTGGTGTCTGTGTGTTACTCTATTTCAACACATCTGAGTGAGTATATGCTACTGGAACGAAGCATGTTCCACATCATTTCACTTTCGTTATTGTAGTTGCGATTGTAGTTACAAAGTTGTTGGCGTAGCAAAATCCACTACTATTGCGGTAACTTTAACCTTTTTCATATCGGATATTTTTGCAAAATCAGTGGAGTAATATTTAAAGGGTTGACTGAGACCCCGACCCAAAAGTGAGAGAGAAAGAAGAGGAAAGAACGACTGAAGAAAAACGAAAGACAAACCCTGCTTCCCCCCCCCCCCAAAAAAAAAAAAAGTATTTCAAATTTGTTATTTATAAAAGGTGCGTTGTTATTATTATCTTGAAATTGACGAATTCCATGCTAAATGATGAGCAATAAGAAATAGCATGATAATATAATACCAGACCCCTGACGTAGATGAGAAAATCTGCCGTTAGGCCGCAAATTACACACAAACATTTTTAATCATAATCAATACACAAACGTACGAACACACACAGGTAATACACGTCAACCCTATCAATTAGTTTATGTAGCTCTGAATCTTGATGTAACCGCACAACGCACACATCCAAATACGCTAAATGAGGCCGATGCAAAAGTGAAAAGGCGGCATTAGCGGAGGGAGAGCTGCGCGTAAACCTTGCTCGTGTTTTAGCGTTGCCATGGCGACGCTGTGAGCTCGATGGCACCTCGCTATTTTATTTTATTCTGTAATGCATAAATGCGTGTACAAACTCCCACAGGCTCGCACACACAACGCACACACACGCGTACACGCACACGAAAACGCACAACGCAAAACGCACACGCAAACCGGCGCGTGCGCGCACGCACACACGCACCACACCGCACACACGCCACAACGCCCACACACGCCCACCACACGCACCTCACCACCGCACACACCAGGCCACCCAACATCACCGCACAAACACACAAACAGAACAACCAACACAAATAACACACAACCCAAATCTCACCAGCAAACACAAAAACCACAAACACACAAACACAACACAAAACAAACACCACCACACCCACACCCGCATTTAAAAGGAAACCACAATTTTTTAACTATATGTATTACTATATATCACATATATATATGGTATATATATAAAATTAATATTGATTTATGGTTATCATATATGTATTATACATATACATAATTTATATTATTATATATATATATTTTATATATATTCACTGCTGTAGCGCGCTTGTTATGAATTATATTACTATTATAGTAGTATATGGAAGTATATTTTATTTTATATATATATTAATTATTATGATATACGATATATATATATAAGCTTCTATTATATATAAGTTATTATATTACTATTACGAATATATTATATAGTATAATACTTACTATACTATTCTATTTATATTATATTATAATATGATGATGGATATTTATTACTGGTTTTAATATTATACCTACATATAATTATACTAGTAAATATATATATTATTCCTACTCCTTAACCTTCATCCGTAGTCTTATATAACATACTATATAATTATATATATATGTATATTATATATGTACTGTTATGACACGGTTAATATATTATATATAGATATAAAAATATATGATCTTACGTATTATCTCATAGCTATGTATATGTCAGTATCATGTCATCATGCTATATATGTATTGTATATCTGGTATACTAACTCATATACTATTGTATATCTGTATATTAAGTTATAGTACTATGTTCATCATTATATTATATATATATTATATATATTTATATATATCATGAGATTATATATATTTATAATATAATATATAATATATATATATATATAATAATATATTTAGTATTATTGAGTATTATAATATATATAAATTATTAATAATATATATATATCATCCCCTATGTAATTTATTAGCTATAATTATATGTACGGAAGCGTATAATTTATATATAAGCTAATATAAGTCCCTATATACTATTCGATATAATTATATATATTATATATAATATAGTATATATTGGATTTTAGTAATGATAACCACTTATATAGTTCTTATAATCTATTATATATATTTAATATAATATATTACATACATACTATTTTATACTATATATAATATATATTTATCGTAATAAATATATATATATTATATATTAATGATAGATTAGACATATATATATATAGATATATTTATATTTTATATATCTATATTAGCAATCCAGTATACCTACTATCCTCCATACTTAAATATAATACAGTGCACATGCATGCCATCAGCTTATATCAAGTAAACATTCTTACCTTTATATATTTATATATTATCATAATACTATATATATATATATAGCTACTTATATAGTATGAGTTATATTAATATATTAGTTATATTATGTATATATATATATACATACCTATAACATTTATATTTCTTATACTACGCTTTCCACTTCTAACTACTTGTCCTGTTACATTATACATATGACATAAATACATACATATACTTATTATATATAATATCATATTATATATAATATATATTATAACTTATATATATATATGTATCTCATATATAATATATATCGTATATATATATATATTAATATATACGTTAAGATCAATATATAGTATATATACTGATACTACTATATGCTGTGTGTGTGTGTGTGTCTGTGTGTGTAAGTGTGTTGTGTGTGTGTGGTGATGTGGTGATGTGCTGACCGTGTGTGTTGTGGTGTGGTGTGGTCTAGTTATATATGATTATATAAAAAAAAAAATATATATGGGATTAGCTTATTCTCCTTTAATCCCTCCGTCCGAAGCGTAACTCACCCATCACCCAATCTTACAAACGTGCTCATCACAAGCTAAACACCCCACGCACCGATACCACCTTCCCTCCCTCCCTCGCTCACGCAGCTATCACGCCCCAAACTCGGCAACCGCATTCCATGCGGTGTCTAGACACGCAATATACATTCCCCGGTCTCCTATCTTATCCTGGTCTTGACAAACACAGGCTTTCAGGCATCCGGACACCGATGATACCAAAGCTACTACAACTCAATGTGAACATCTTGAGAGTGAACAAACCTGTGAACACTTTGCATCTTCTGCAACGATCCGACGCGGGGGAACGTTAGTTGAAATCGCTTCACTTAAGGAACCGATTTTACAGGAAAGGATCTGGTTGATTTATATTCTGCTTCTGCTCTCTCCTCTATCCACCTCCTCCCGCCCCTCCGTTGCTCTTTCCTCCTTCTCTCCCTCTACTCTTCATCCTTTTTCTCTTTTCTACTCTCACTCTCTCTCTCTCTCCTTCCCTTCTCTCATCTTCTCATCCCTCGTCCCCCACCCCCTCTCTCTACGTTTTCTCTCTCTCTCTCGTCTCTCTTCTCTCGTCTCTCGGTCTCTCTCTTCTTTCTCCTCTCTCTTCCTCTTCTCTCTCTCTCTCTCTCTCTCTCTCCGCTCTCTGTCTCTCTCTCTCTCCTCTCTCTTCTCTCTCTCTTCTCTCTTCTTCTTCTCTCTCTGTCTTCTCTCTCTCTTCTCTTCCTCTCTCTCTCTCTCTCTCTCTCCTCTCTCTTCTCGCTCTCTCCTCTCTCCTCCTCTCCTCTCTCTCCTTCTCCCTCGTCTCTCTCTCTCTCTGCTATCTACTTCTCTCTCTCCTTATCTCTCTTCATCTCCGCTCTCTCTTCTCTCTCTTCTCCTCCCTCTCTCTCTCTCTCTCTCTTCTTATCTCTTGTGTTTCTTCGGATCATTAACTTTATGGCACCGCCCCTTGAATGTTTGTCTTGCTGTTCAAAGCGACCTGATGAATAGTAGAACGTTAGCGCGAACTTATCTAATATAATCACCGTGTGAGAAGGAGAGATATTAGTGTACACACGCACCTACAAGACACCACGCACACAAGACACTATAAACATTCCGTCTCCTTCCCGTCTCTTTTCTCTCTCTCTCTCTCTTCTCTCGGTTCTTCTCCTCTCTCTCTCGTTCTCTCTCTCTCTCTCTCTCTTTCTCTCTTCTCTCCTCTCTCTCCTCTGCTCCTCTCTCTCTCTCTCTCTCTCTTTCTCTCTCCTCTCTCCTCACATATGATACAATTATATTAGCTGTGTGTCTGTCTTTATTTTCAATGTCTGTTGCATATTGTCTTATCTCGCACTCCCTGTATCTTTTGCTGTATATATATACACACATGAATATATACATGTTATAGTATACACCACACACACACCACCCACACAACCACAACACACAACAACATATATTATAATTTTAATATTCTTATATATAATTAGTGTACATTAACACACACACAAATATATATATGTATACATATTGTATGGTTAACAGCACACACACACACAACCCCACCACACACACACACACACAACAACACACACACAACACACACACACACATATATATATATAATATATATATATACGTATATATATATATATATGTGTGTGTGTGTGTGTGTGTGTGTGTGTGTGTGTGGTGTGTGTGTGTTTGGTGTGTGTGTGATATATATATATATTATATATAATATATACTATATTATATATTGTATACTTATATATTATAATATTCATTATTATATATATATATATATATTATATAATTATATATATTATTATAATATACCACAACCACACATATATATATATATAATATATATTATATTATATTACTAGTCTATATATATGGCCCTATATTTATTTTAATATATATAAACGTATTTTTATATATATAGGCTTTAAGGTATATATATATATATATATATTATATATAAACATGAGGTGTATGTTTCTATGTTACTATTTACTATTACATTGCATTAGCAATAACATTATGTATATACTATATTATATTATATATATATTTATT
>NW_020869884.1:28851-31351 GCF_003789085.1 Penaeus vannamei
GACACTTTTGTCATTTACGAGGCTGAAAGATGACCGAAAAAGCATTCCGATGAAATGCTTCGATATCAAACATCTTTAACACAAAAATGAGCATGAAGGGTTTATCATACGATGCACCTGTCAGAAATGGTTTCAGTGGACTATATCAGACACACATATACATATACATACACACACGCGTATGAGTGTGTGTATGTATATGTATATATATACACACAAACATACATATCTTTATGTTTATACACACACACACAAACACACACACACACACACACACACACACACACACACACACACACACACACACACACACACACACACACACACACACAACACACACACACACACACACACACACACACACACACACACACACACACACACACACACACACACACACACACACACACACACACACATACACTATATATAATATATATATATATATATATATAATATATATATATATATATATATATATATATATGTACATATGTATATATACATATATATATATATATATATATATATATATATATATATATATATATATATATATTATATATATATATATATATATATATATATATATATATATATATATATATATATATATATATATATATATATATATATATGCCGTGAATGATAATAGCAGTAGCAATAATAGTAGCAGTAATAATAGTAGAGTATTATAACGATTATAAAGAAATATAAAGAAATGATAGTAATAGTAATAATGATAACATAGATAATGATAATATTCAAAATTGTAATTATAGTATTAACGATATCAATGATAATAATAATGTTAGTAATCATGATGATACAAATAGTATTGATAATAATACGATTAAGAATTATTACTATGTTTATATCATCATTGTTATTATCATTATTATATTATTATCATTATTATTGTTATCGTTATTGTTATTATTATCACTATCATTATAACAATAGTAATAATGATAATTATAATAAGGACAATAATAATCATAATCATAATAACAACAACACCGCCACCACCACCAACAGTGATAGTGATAATGACAAAAATAATGATAATGACGATAATAATAACAATGATGATGATAAAGAGTATGATGATTATGATGGTAATAGTGACGATAGTATCGATGATGATACTAATGATAACAAAACAACAACAGCAACAACAGCAAAACCAACAACAGCAACAATGATAATGATAGTAATATTAATAACAACAATAATGAAATAAAAGTGATAATGATAAAAATAATAACAATAATAACAGTAATAATAATGACAATATTAATGTCAATAACAATAACTACAGTAATAACAAATATGATAATAATGATAACCACAACAATAACAAAGACAACAAAAACAATGACACAAATGATAATAAGAGCAATGAAATAAAATGGTTGTAGAGAAAAAAAATGTAATAACTTCAATAATTTGTTTGGGTTAGCGCCACACCAAAGGCGCTATTAATTACCGTAGGAGGCGAGTCATTCTCCCAAGGCGGTGATTAGCGATCCCAGCGCCCATACGGAGAAATTAGATTAAAAGGGGGAGACTGAATAGAGAAAGATATTATTTCTGTTTACACACATAAAAAGGTATACACATACATACTCAGACACACACACATCCTCAGATACACACACATACATACTCAGACACACACACATCCTCAGATACACACACATACATACTCAGACACACTCATACACATACAGATGCACACACACACATACATATATACAACACGCACCCACATACATATACATACACACGCACGCACATACACACGCACATGCACGCACAAACACACACATATGCATATTCTTTATATCTGCATTTCTATTTACCCTTCTTTCTACCTGCTTATTTCTCTCTCCCTTCTTCTATCCTTCCTTTCCTCGCCCTTCCATAATTGTCTATTTGTTTGGTAGGAATACGCGAAAAGTTAAGTTTAATTTGTTGCAGTTATTTGGGTGAGTTGACATTTCCATATCTGTCTCTCTCTCTCTCTCTTCTTCTTTCCATCTCCCTCTTTCTCTCAGTGCTGTCCAATTTCATAATTATGTTGTAGCTGTGTGTTGTGCTGGCAGTCGAGTCAACCAAACACAATCTTCATAAGCTGCCATGTCGAGCCCTCGTCGGCCAGTAACGCGCCACTGTTGTACAGGGAACAAAGGCGATCTGTGCGGGAGTATTATCATGGACACGAGCGCTAATTAACATGCAAGAAGGCTGATCCGATTAGCAAGTAAGTCGCAAGTACATGGACTGGCGATAATACATGACAGTTATGAATATTCAAAGCCTGGTCGCCCCCGGGATTCGTGTGGATTTTTGTTTGCAGTTTTCGATCACTGATTGGAAATATGAAACGTCCTGTTGTCGATCTTCATTTCACGCCAATGTCTTGATTGATGTTTGAAATTCGTATCAGTGATATTGGGTAATGTTTCGTATCGAAGGTGAAGCCTGAAAATACGAC
>NW_020869884.1:36351-38851 GCF_003789085.1 Penaeus vannamei
ATATCTATCATGACATGAATTCGATTTATGGTTTGCACGCACACACACACACACACACATTTATATATTATATACTCACACATATATGTTCATTGGATATGACTATAAAACTAAGTATGCCCTCTGTCCAAGATTCATACATTTCTGACTTGCACACATCCAGAAAGACTCCTTTAGAAAGAGAGAAAGAGAGGGAGAGAGAGAGAGAGAGAGAGAGAGAGAGAGAGAGAGAGAGAGAGAGAGAGAGAGAGAGAGAGAGAGAGAGAGAGAGAGAGAGAGAGAGGAGAGCGAGGGAGAGAGAGAGAGAGAGAGAGGAGAGAGAGAGAGAGAGAGAGAGAGAGAGAGAGAGAGAGAGCGAGAGAGAGAGAGAGCGAGAGAGAGAGAGAGAGAGAGAGAGAGAGAGAGAGAGAGAGAGAGAGAGAGAGAGAGAGAGAGAGAGAGAGAGAGAGAGAGAGAGAGCAGAGAGAGAGAGAGAGAGAGAGAGAGAGAGAGAGAGAGAGAGAGAGAGAGAGAGAGAGAGAGAGAGAGAGAGAGAGAGAGAGAGAGAGAGAGAGAGAGACAAACAAATACTTTATGCAAAACGTCTAGTATCTTGTAACGAATAATAATTCACGAAGCAGAAGCGAATACTTTTTTTCTTCTTTTTTGTTCTTTGAAAACATTGCACTTACAGATTTTCATTTAAAAAAGCGGCGATAATTTCATAAACACGAAGTCATGAATCAGCCGTGTGCCATATCCCCTTGCTATATAAATTAAAATGATAATTCATACTCAGTTTCTCATTTTCTTAAGTCTGGGAAAATGGATATATTTGTTTTCTTTGGCACTGCTGTTAATTAAAGAAGAAGAAGAAGAAGAAAGAGCCAGATAAAAAGGGGGAGAGGGTGGAAGAAGGGCGAGAGGAAATAGCATGAGATGATGAGGGTGATGAGGACGATGATGGCAATATTTTTGATAATACTGATAATGAATAGCATTCCTCTCTCTCTATTCTCACCTTGACATTATCTTGTCCGCCAGTGTGTGTGCATGTCGTAATTATTATCAAGAAGTAAATGAAAAAAAAAACTTTTCAGGATACAGAAGGGCGTGAGCCAGCTACCTGAAAGTAGAAAAAAAACTTTAATAGCGCCCTTAGCTGAAACTTTATTATTATTATTATTATTTTATTTATTAAGAATCGACATTCACTCCTACCATGTCTATCCAATACAAAACTTAAATGTTAGCGTGTGTTCACTAACCAGAATTTAAGAGCCAATCTTTTGTGTACCGTTTGGTTAATGAGATCAAGAAAAGTTTTCTTTTGAAGAGAGAGAGATAGGGAGAGAGAGATATAGAAAGGGAAGGAGAGAGAGAAAGAGAGTGAAAGAGAACGAGCGAAAGAGATAGATAGATGGATAGAGAGGGAAGGGGAGAGAGAGAGAGAGAGAGCGAAAGAGAGCGAGCGAAAGAGATAGATAGATAGATAGATAGAGAGAGAGAGAGAGAGAGAGAGAGAGAGAGAGAGAAGAGAGAGAGAGAGAGAGAGAGAGAGAGAGAGAGAGAGAGAGGAGAGAGAGAGAGAGAGAGAGAAGAGATAGATAGAGAGAGAGAGAGAGAGAGAGAGAGAGAGAGAGAGAGAGAGAGAGAGAGAGAGAGAGAAAGGAGAGAGAGAGAGAGAGAAGAGATTAGTATTGAGATGAAAAAGAATAATAACGAAATTTTCAAGACGTTGAAATCTTACCCAACTAAAAGGGAAAAGAATGCTCTCCTTAGAACGCCGACAAATAGGACTTTTATGAAACGACAAATTGACGCGTATAATCTCCTCTTCAGTGTGGATGTAACTCTAAGAATCCAAATATATGCGCCAAATTAGAAGAAAAATATGGTATTTGTATAAAACGCAAGCTAGAGTACGTTCTCTTTCCAGTGGACTATAGGGGCTAGATCTCATTGCGTAACAAGGGTAGAATCGCTCTATCGACAGCAAGAGAGGCCAAGGGCAATGGTGTTCAAATGAGTACATCTCTAAAGGTTTCGAAAATGGCAATACCGCTATCTAATCCATCAAATCTATGCCATGCCCTTTGAAAACCACTTATTCTCATTCATATATCTACATATATATATATATATATATATATATATATATATATATATATATATATATATATATATATATATATATTATATTTATATATTATATATATATATATATATTATATATATAATACTACGCATTACCTACCACTCTTCCAATTACTCTTAGGGAATAATGATTATCCTATTGTCATAATTATGGGATTAAGATGAGGGAAGCAACTGCAAGGTTTTGGCTTTGTCCATTCTTTTACCTTTGAGAAACCTGACATTTTTGGAAAAAAAAAAAAATTACCCAAAGACCATGCATACCACCTCGATATACCGTCGAAAACCTACATCAAATCTACTGAATTATAGTTATTTGATAATTTCCAGATTTTAGGCACTCATCCCTCTTGAATTTTTTGGA
>NW_020869884.1:43851-46351 GCF_003789085.1 Penaeus vannamei
ATAATATCTACATAAAAGTAATGATTCATTAATTGGTAAAACTTCTATAGACAGCCTATCATAGAATTTGAAGGCTGTTACATAAGACCGAACACTTCGGGGAAAAAATAGTAATATACATAAAAATATACATGCCATTTGAGACCCATATCTACATAAAAGTAATGACTCATTAATCTACTTAAGATGCATTGAAGCACAAAAACGAGGATATTGTGCAAACACCATCTCTTCGTATCATTATCTCAAGCTCACGGAATTCAACCATTAAAGTTCAAACTCAGGAAATCCAATACAAATGCAATTATTATGCATGCTCATCTATAAAATTATCCAAGGTAATTATTCAGAGTGGCTCTTACCTTTTCCAACCGCAGGTAACAGAACAGGTGTGCAAACAAGACAAGCACTCTCTGTACATGTCAGAAGAGGACATACGGAAAGAGAGGAAAGGCAAATGCTTAAACTCATAATCAGGAATAATTTCTGTACAATAAAAGATACATTTAAGCCTGAAGAGATTCAAAGCAAATACCAAAGGAACATCTAATGTGATATCAGTCTCTAATACAAGATAAAGGACGATCTAAATGTACTGTCATTAGTTTCATGTCTATCACATATCTCTCTATACTGTAAAACAACTATTGTTTTAAAAAAGAATAGCCATTGTAACTAATGGATTAAAATATTTTGAGCAAAACTTAAATTTGAACTGTGTGTGTGTATGTGTGTGTGTGTGTGTGTGTGTGTGTGTGTGTGTGTGTGTGTGTGTGTGTGTGTGTGTGTGCTGTGTCTGTGTGTGTGTGTGTGTGTGTGCGTGTGTGTGTGTGTGTGTATGTGTGTGTATGTGTGTTCCATCGACATCTGTCCATCTCTCAATATATATGTACTTCGCTCCTCCTTTTTCATCCCCGCTGTCTCTCTTCCTCTCTTTAACGCCCTTTGAGCTTGCCATAAATCGCTCACTTCGGGACATTCTATTTCTCGTAACACAACCATTTTTTCCTCTATCGACATACATAAGAATAAAATCCAACTTCTTGCTATAAAAGTGTAAAAAAAAAAAAAGAAAAATCAGAGAGAGGGAACAGCTCTAGCCATCTGTCTCGTCCCTTCCCCCCCACCCCCGGGTGCTCCCCCCCCCCCCGCCAAAACCGAAGACGCCAGTTAGCTTCCAAATCGAGTACTTCTTCCCCTGCCGTTTTTTTTCCCTTTTTTCCCCATCGCCATCAAGGAGGTCGGACCCCCCACCCCACCCCTGTCCCCATCCAGGCGGCCCTGTCCCCTTCTAACCCCCCACATTCATCCCTCCCTCTCACTCCCTACCTTTACGGAATCGGTCTATCCCCACAACCCCCTCTTAACCCCACCTTGTTTCTCCTCTCCTAACACCCCTCCCAACCCCCACCAAACCTCTCCCTCCCCCCAACCCCTCACCTACGTCCCTCTCCCCCTCCCCAACCCCCACCAAACCTCTACCTCCCTAAACCTTCCCTTTCCCCTCCCCCCCCCCACCAAACCTCCCCCTCCCCCAACTCCTCACAACCTCCCTCTCCCCCCCCCTAACCCCTCCCTAAACCTCCCCAATCCCTCATAACCCTCCTCCCCCTCCCAATCCCTCACTAACATCCTCCTCCCCCTTCCCCAACCCTTCACCCAGACGTCAGCGGGGCGAGGGGGTTGGGTCTGTTCGCCCTCGCTTTATAGACCTTCGGGGGACCTTATGACCAGAGAATCCCCCTCCTCCCCCTCCCCCCTCCCACCGTCCCGATCTCGCTGTCTTCATCGTCCGTTGGATTTCCTCCTTCCGTCGCGTCGGAGGCGATCGGAGGCGCCCGTAGATCTTGGCCTTTCCTTGGAGGGGGGGGGGCAGGGGGCAGGGGGGGGGAACGGTGAGGGGGCGGAACGGGGGCCAGGCAGGCAGGGGGGCCAGGGGGAGGGGGGACGGGGCTAATGCTGCTCCGGCTGGCCTTATGGGAGTGGTGGCGGAGGAGTGCGCGCCGCGCGGATGCGGTGGGACTCCGCGACGGGACTTGGTTGACGAGCTTTTGAAACTTCGTTCTTTCTTTGGGCTTTGGTTTTGGAAAGTGTTTGTTGATTTTGTTTGGTTATCCGTTTTGGATGTTGAATGTATGAATACAATAGCTGCATGCCATATTAGTAAGACAATAAATCTTTGCATTCGAGTAATACAAAACAGTTTTTTTCATTACGACAGGAAGAGGTTTAGAAAAAAAATCAGTCTTCTGTAGACATTCACAACAAAGTGATCATCATGAATATAAACAAATTTTTTTTAATAGAATACAATCATATTAATACAATTTTATATAGATTCAATCTATTTCTGACCTCTGCCTGGAAGTGAAGATCATTGATTATTTATTGTTTAACTGTATTTTATTCTATTGCTACTGTGATTTCGACGACTCCTAATGTAAAGATAAAGTGACTGTTGATATAATTGCATACTTGTCATTCTTTGTATATTTCTTTT
>NW_020869884.1:51351-61351 GCF_003789085.1 Penaeus vannamei
GCCTCTATCTATCCATCCATCCATCCACACCTATATAAGTGGTTTCAGCGGGTAAAGCACTGGACTCCCGGCTTCTATCTATCTAATCCATTGCCATCCACCATCCACACCTAATATAGTGTAACAGCGGTTAAAGCACTGGACTCCGGCCTTCTATCTAAATCTATCATCCATCCACACCTAATAGTGGTACAGCGGTTTAAAAGCACTGGACTCCCGGCCTTCTAATCTACCCATCCATCCATCCACACCTAAATATAGTGGTTACAGCGGTTAAGCCATGGACCCGGCCTTCTATCCATCCATCCACACCACATTATAGTGGTACAAAGCGGCGTAAAAGCACGGACTCCGGCCTTCCTATCTATCCATCCATCCATCACACCTATATAGTGGTACAACAATCGCGGTTAAAAGCAACTGGACTCCGGCCTTCTATCCATCCCTTCCACACCTATATAGTGGGTCATCAGGGTAAAGCAACTGGAACACCGGCCTTCTATCCATCTATCCATCCACACCTATATAGTGGTTCAGCGGTTAAAAGCACTGGACACCGGCCTCTTCTATCCATCCATCCATCCACACCTATATAGTGGTTTCGCGGTTAAATCATGGACCCGGCCTCTATCATCCATCCACACCTATATAGTGGTTTCAGCGGTTAAAGCACTGGACACCGGCCTATCCTCCATCCCACACCTATATAGTGGTTCACGGTTAAAGCACTGATCCGGCCTTCTATCCATATCATCCACACCTATATAGTGGTTCAGCGTTAAAGCACTGGACTCCTTCCTTCTATCCATCCATCCAACCTATATAGTGGGTAGAGCGGTTAAAGCACTGGACACCGGCCTTCTATCTATTCTTTCCATCCACACCTAATAGTGGTAGAGCGGGTTAAAGCACATGGACACCGGCCTTATCCATATCATCCATCCACACCTATATAGTGGTAGAGGCGGGTTAAAGCACTGGACACCAGGCCTTCTATCTATCCATCTATCCATCCACACCTATATAGTGGTTAAAGCTTAAGCACTGGACACCCGGCCTTCTATCTATCCATCCATCAGCGGTTAAAGCGCTGGACACGGCCCTTCTATCCATCCATCCACACTATATAGTAGTGGTTCAGCGGGTTAAAGCACTGGACACCGGCCTTCTATCCATCCATCCACACCTATATAGTGGTTCAGCGGTTAAGCACTGGAACCGGCCTTCTATCCATCCATCCACACCTATATAGTGGTAGCGCGTTAAAGCACTGGACACCCGGCCTTCTATCCATCCATCCACACCTATATAGTGGTCAGCGGTTAAAGCACTGGACCCGGCCTTCTATCCCATCCCATCCACACTATGTAGTGGTTCAGAGCGGTTAAAAGCACTGGACACCGGCCTTCTATCCCATCCATCCACACCTATATAGTGGTTCAGCGGTTTAAAGCACTGGACACCGACCTTCTATCCATCCATCCACACCACACCTTATATAGTGGGTTCACGGTTAAAGCACTGGACGGGCCTTCTATCCATCCATCTCATCCATCCATCCTATATATAGTGGTTTCAAGCGGTTAAAGCACTGGACACCGACCTTCTATCCATCCATCACACCTATATAGTGGTTCAGCGGTTAAAGCACTGGACACCGGCCCTGTCTATCCATCCATCCAACACCTTTATAGTGGTAAAAACGTTAAAAGCGCTGGACACACAGGCCTTCTATCCATCCATCCACACCTTTAATAGTGGTTCAGCGGTTAAAGCACTGGACACCAGGACCTTCTATCCATCATACAAACCTATATAGTGGTTCAGCGGTTAAGCACTGGACAACCACCCTATCCTCCATCGCACCATACCACATCCTATATAGTGGTTCAGCGGTTTAAAGCACTGGACACCGGCTTCTATCCATCCATCCACAACCTATATAGTGGTTCAGCGTTAAAGCACTGGACACCGGCCTTCTATCCATCCATCCACACCTATATAGTGGTTCAGCGGTTAAAACACTGGACACCGGCCTTCTATCCATCCATCCACACCTATGTAGTGGTTAGCGGTTAAAGCACTGGACACCGCCTTCTATCCATCCATCATCCACATATAGTGGTTCAGCGTTAAAGCACTGGACACACCTTCTATCCATCCTATATAGTGTTCAGCGTTTAAAGCACTGGACACCGGCCTTCTATCCATCCATCCACACCTATATAGTGGTTCAGCGGTTAAAGCACTGGACACCGGCCTTCTATCCATCCATCCACACCTATATAGTGGTTCAGCGGTAAAGCACTGGACACCGGCCTTCTATCCATCCATCCACACCTATATATGTAGCGTTCAGCGGGTTAAAAGCCTGGACACCGGCTTCTATCCATCCATCCACACCTATATAGTGGGTCAGCGGTAAGCACTGGACACCGGCTTCTATCCATCCATCCATCCACCCTATATAGTGGTTCAGCGGTTAAAGCACTGGACACCGGCCTTCTATCCATCCATCCCACCTATATAGTGGTTCAGCGGTTAAAGCACTGGACACCGCCTTCTATCCATCCATCCACACCTATATAGTGGTTCAGCGGTTAAAGCACTGGACCGGGCCTTCTATCCATCCATTCCACACCTATATAGTGGTTCAGCGGTTAAAGCACTGGACACCCGGCCTTCTATCCATCCATCCACACCTATATAGTGGTTCAGGCGGTTAAAGCACTGGACACCGGCCTTCTATCCATCCCCACACCTATATAGTGGTTCAGCGGTTAAAGCACTGGACACCGGCCTTCTATCCATCCATCCACACCTATATAGTGGTTCAGCGGTTAAAGCACTGGACACCGGCCTTCTATCCATCCATCCACACCTATATAGTGGTTCAGCGGTTAAAGCACTGGACACCGGCCTTCCATCCATCCACACCTATATAGTGGTTCAGCGGTTAAAGCACTGGACACCGGCCTTCTATCCATCCATCCACACCTATATAGTGGTTCAGCGGTTAAAGCACTGGACAACCGGCCTTCTATCCATCCATCCACACCTATATAGTGGTTCAGCGGTTAAAGCACTGGACACCGGCCTTCTATCCATCCATCCATCCACACCTATATAGTGGTACAGCGGTTAAAGCACTGGACACCGGCCTTCTATCATCCATCCACACCTATATAGTGGTTCAGCGGTTAAAGCACTGGACACCGGTAGCGGTTAAAGCACTGGATCCTATCCATCCATCCACACCATATAGTGGTTCAGCGGTTAAAGCACTGGACACCGGCCTTCTATCCATCCATCCACACCTATATAGTGGTTCAGCGGTTAAAGCACTGGACACCTTCTATCCATCCATCCACACCTATATAGTGGTTCAGCGTTAAAGCACTGGACACCGCCTTCTATCCATCCATCCACACCTATATAGTGGTTCAGCGGTTAAAGCACTGGACACCGGCCTTCTATCCATCCATCCCACACCTATATAGTGTTCAGCGGTTAAAGCACTGGACACCGGCCTTCTATCCATCCATCCACACCTATATAGTGTGTTCAGCGGTTAAAGCACTGGACACCGGCCTTCTATCCATCCATCCACACCTATGTATAGGGTTCAGCGGTTAAAGCACTGGACACCGGCCTTCTATCCATCCATCCACCTATCAGCGGTTAAAGCACTGGACACCGGCCTTCTATCCATCCATCCACACCTATATAGTGGTTCAGCGGTTAAGCACTGGACACCGGCCTTCTATCCATCCCATCCACACCTATATAGTGGTTCAGCGGTTAAAGCACTGGACACCGGCCTTCTATCCATCCATCCACACCTATATAGTGGTTCAGCGGTTAAAGCACTGGACACCGGCCTTCTATCCATCCATCCACACCTATATAGTGGTTCAGCGGTTAAAGCACTGGACACCGGCCTTCTATCCATCCATCCACACCTATATAGTGGTTCAGCGGTTAAAGCACTGGACACCGGCCTTCTATCCATCCATCCACACCTATATAGTGGTTCAGCGGTTAAGCACTGGACACCGGCCTTCTATCCATCCATCCACACCTATATAGTGGGTTCAGCGGTTAAAGCACTGGACACCGGCCTTCTATCCATCCATCCACACCTATGTAGTGGTTCAGCGGTTAAAGCACTGGACACCGGCCTTCTATCCATCCATCCACACCTATATAGTGGTTCAGCGGTTAAAGCACTGGACACCGGCCTTCTATCCATCCATCCACACCTATATAGTGGTTCAGCGGTTAAAGCACTGGACACCGGCCTTCTATCCATCCATCCACACCTATATAGTGGTTCAGCGGTTAAAGCACTGGACACCGGCCTTCTATCCATCCATCCACACCTATATAGTGGTTCAGCGGTTAAAGCTGGACACCGGCCTTCTATCCATCCATCCACACCTATGTAGTGGTTCAGCGGTTAAAGCACTGGACACCGGCCTTCTATCCATCCATCCACACCTATGTAGTGGTTCAAAAGCATCCGGCTTCTATCTATCCATCCATCCATCCACACCTATATGGTGTACAGCGGTTAAAGCACTGGACACCGGCCTTCTATCTATCCATCCATCCATCCCACCTATATAGTGGTTCAGCGGTTAAGCACTGGACACCGGCCTTCTATCCATCCATCCACACCTATGTAGTGGTCAGCGGTTAAAGCACTGGACACCGGCCTTCTATCTCTATCCATCCATCCATCCACCCATCCATCCACACCTGTATAGTGGTACAGCGGTTAAAGCACTGGACACCGGCCTTCTATCTATCCATCCATCCACACCTATATAGTGGTTCAGCGGTTAAAGCACTGGACACCGGCCTTCTATCCATCCATCCACACCTATATAGTGGTTCAGCGGTTAGAGCACTGGACACCGGCCTTCTATCTATCTATCCCTCCATCCACCTATTATTGCATTCATCCACCATCCACACCTGTATAGTGGGTTCAGCGGTTAAAGCACTGGACACCGCCTTCATCTATCCATCATCCACACCTAATAGTGGTTCAGCGTTAAAGCACTGGACACCGGCCTTCTATCTATCCATCCATCCATCACACCTATTAGTGTGTTCGGTTTAAAGCACTGGACACCGGCCTTCTACTATCCATCCATCCACACCTTTATAGTGGTACAGCGGTTAAGCACTGGACACCGGCCTTCTATCTATCTATCCATCCATTCACACCTATATAGTGGTACAGCGGTTAAGCACTGGACACCGGCCTTCTATCTATCCATCCATCCACACCTTTATAGTGGTACAGCGGTTAAGCACTGGACACCGCCTTCTATCCATCCATCCACACCTATATAGTGGTACAGCGGTTAAAGCACTGGACACCGGCCTTCTATCCATCCATCCACACCTATTAGTTTTAAAGCACTGGACTCCGCCTTCGTGATCACGAGTTCACTTCCGCCGTGTGGCTGTTGTCAAAATGCCTACATTCCAACTGCTGCCTCGAACCAGATCTCGCAGTGAGAAAACGACATATCTTCTTGAGGTGGTAAATGCAGGTGTCGCAGGGGCAGCCACCGTCGTGGTATAAGCGGTAGTGCACTGAACCGTGGTTGATTTGGAGAGGTCATATAAATTCTTAAGAATGAATTTAGAGAGGCTTAGGTCCTGCACGGGAATGAACGCCTGTTGGCACAAACATAGCAGTGTATACATATATTTATATGTACACACACACCACACACACACACACACACACACACACACACAACACACACACACACACACACATATATATATATATATATATATATATATATATATATATATATATATATATATATGTAAGGCCTTTTTTGTAGCAACCTGGAATCCTCAACCCTTTGATACATTGTTTTATGCATGTTTACTACAAAATATGATATCATCCTTTTTTTAAAGTGAAAAAAGAGTACATATTCCTAATTTCACATAAAAAGTAAATAGAAATTCTTTAAAGTACTTAATATACTGTTATGATTAATAAGTGCAAGCTAAAAACATTGTTGGAAAAAGTACCTGACAACTCCAAATATTGTTTATAACACACCACTCCTCGCTTCACTAGACTGGAAACTTTCAGATGCATTTCTCTCATTCAGTCAACATATTTTTTTCTTGTTACATACATTGTTCTTCATATGAAAAGTGAAAGTTGCATAAGGTTTTTCATCTTATATCCACTGCGAGTGAGCTGTGTGTCCGAATCGGATCAAGATAAATCAAGATAAACAGACCTCTTTGTTGTTTTTTAACATGCAAGGTTATATTATAGAGGTACAGAATGATTTAGAAAAAAAACAGTCCCCAAAGTCTTGGATCTTAGTCTTGGTCCCAGAGACCAACTCGAAGCGCTAGGATACAGTCAATTGTGGACTTACCAGGAATGAATCCAGATATATAGATTGGTATATATATAGATAGATGAATTTACAGATAGGTATGAGATAAATAGAGAGATGTATAGATAAATAAACAGATTAATTAGTTGATTGTTTTATGCGAGACGAACATATGAGGATAAGACACATGTTGCATGATAGGAACCGCCAGATATGGACGTTGCACAAATTGATTAATGAAATGATAAAAAAAAAGCTTTGGAAATAGTTAGACCTAGAGAGAAAAGTCAGATATGTCTTGCATAATAATAATTGTAGATGATTATGGATTTTCATTGTTAGATATGAATAGATTATGCAGTAGCAGAAACTCGTTTGTAAATGTAAACTGAACAAAGGTATAACGGAAATAAATGTAAAAAGATAAATAGCTAAAAATAAGTACATAAACACACACACAAACCAATATGCTACGTATTGAGAAAAAATCGTATATATTTATTATTTTTTTCATGAAGAGGACTAGTTAACTAAAGAGGGCATGCAATGACTAATACGTTATATTGCACAGTGAGGTTAAAGTGAGTGTTCAATAAAGACTTTGCAGCTAAAAAAAAAAAAAAAAAATAAAAAAGAAAAAAAGGAAAAAAAGAAAAGAAAAAACTTCTACATGCAGTTTCAGTGACGTCAGTAGTACAGTATGTTAGTGCTACTTAAATTACTCTTGCTCTCTGTGTAGCAACTAATATAAGAACTTCCGTAACTACCTAATTGCCAAGTTCACCTCGGTACTATGAACTTCCACTGTCGTTTCGTTCTCTGAGTAAAGTACAGATTCATACATAATTTTGGACATTTCGCTTCGATCGCATGTCATGCAGTGAATGTTTGAAGGGCCATGCATGACTTCGTGAACCAAACTCGTGGCGAGAACTTGTAACTTTTCGAAAAAAAATGGAGGGGGGGAAATGAGTTAGTCATGAGCAGAATTTTCGTGACGGGGAGTTTTGAGGAATTTCATTTGTGTTCATGATTGGGATTCGATGAGCATAGACTGGGGGGGGGGGGGAGGAGAAGGAGGAGGAGCGGGAGGAAGGAAGAAGAGAGGGAGGAAGGAAAACAAGAAGGAAGGAAGGAAGAAGAAGAAGGGGAGGAAGGAAGGGATGAAGGAAGAAAGGAACGGGGGAAGGAAGGAAGGAAGGGAATGTAGAAGGAAGGGAGGAAGGAAGGGAAGAATGAAGAAAGGGAGAAAGGGAGGAAGGTTGGGAAGGAAGGAAGAAGGAAAAGGAAAGAAAAGGAAGGAGGGAAAGAAAGAGATAAGAAAAGGAAAGGAAGAAGAAGAGAGCAGGAAGGATGAACGAAGCGAGGAAGGAGGAAAGAATGAATAGAGAGAGAGAAAAGAAGTTGGTTGAAATGGGAAGGGGGTGGATCTCTATTATGTCGGAAATCAGAGTAAGCATGTTAAGAAGTGCTCAGCTATTCCAGTATTAATATGGGAACTACATTGTCAACACAATAACATAGCTGGTTATCCTATATAACCCGTATTACGTAGAGCTTAGCCTGACCACAATTCCAAACTAAACTGGAGACTTCCATATTAAACACATTTCATTTGAGAAGCCTAAGACAATATCACATAACAATGTCAACATTAACTACTGAAGCCTTGATCTCAGTACAGCGGATTTGAGGGCTTGTGGGGACTGTGATTTGTGCGAGGATAGTTCCAGGCTGAGGGACATTAGGGCTGGAAGGAACGTAGAGGAACTTCAGTCCTTCTGAAAGTAACCTGCAGCGTTTGGACCAAGCTGCTGGAGGCCCTAGTGTTGTACGGTGCGGCGGTTTCTGGTTCGAGTCCCAACTGTGCCAAACTAGTTGATCAGAACCCCATCTGACACTGAGCCATGGTGTTGTACATAGTTTATCAGCATATGATGTACAGTACGGAATACGTCAGATACAGGCCGGCATCTTGTCTGTGTTCTTCGCCATTTCCTTGACACAATCAGTGAAGGTGAAATGTTTGTTAATCTGTACACCCAGGATATTGATAACAGTAGTGAAGACCGGGTTCTCGCTATCCGTCAGCAGAACTGGTCTTTATAAGTCGTCAGCTTGTTATCGGGAGATGTGTGATGCCCACTTCGATGTCTGTCGACGATGCCCTTGGACAGTCTGTCAATTGCACCACCAGCTTCAGCATGCAACGTTGCATTTATAGACCTGGAGTTTAATCAAACCAGTCTGTGATTTGGCCTTCGGTTTGGCGTTGTATTCTTTGTGTGGGTCGTTAGACTGGAGAGCCAAGGTGCTCCTAGAAGATGATCGGCGGCTCAGGGATCTGTTAGTAAAAGCTTTTATACACATACAGGAGAAAAGTCTCATTGCTCTCTCTCTCTCTCTCTCTCTCTCTCTCTCTCTCTCTCTCTCTCTCTCTCTCTCTCTCTCTCTCTCTCTCTCTCTCTCTCTCTTCTCTCTCTCTCTCTCTCTCTCTCTCGCTTTCTCTTCACACTAACGAAGCTTCTTCGTTGGAGACGCTCGGCGACGTGTCAGCCATTGAGATATTGAGACACAAACAGTGTTTTCTTCCTTCGCTGAAGCTCAACAGATTTTTCTCCACGAGACACACACATACGTACGTACATACGTTCACACACACACACACGCACGCTAACACAGACTGACACACCTACACAAAAAAGTTCAAAAGTTTAATGTTTGATGTTTCTTTTTTCACATCATCACACACACAAACAAGCAAATGTTTAGATTTCACATCAGTCAGCTGAAAACATAACCGCACGAAAGACTAATACACAGAGCAAATAAAATGGCCATTGCCCATATAAACTGTATATGAAATAATTATGAGCATTACTACATAAAAACTCCCATTAAGCAAAAACAACATCAATAACATTAATCCATTTATGCCACCCCCTCAACAAAAAAGAAAGAAAAAAAGCACTTACAACTACCTCCCCTTTGCCCCCCACCTCAAAAGAAAAAGAAAAACAATATATGAATATTTATATGTATATATATATATATATATATATTTATATATATATATATATATATATATATATATATATATTTATATTTATATATGCATTTGTATATAGATATCTAAAACACACCACTTGCCCAGTTCCTGGATGAGACTGAAAAATAGGCCAAGTCGTCGCGATGCCTCCCCCCCCCCCCCCCCCACATCGCAGCATCAGCAATCAGAACTGGGTCGCCAGACGCTGGGTTCCGTGACGGTGCAGATTTCCTTCATCCCTTGCGACATGCGTCCGTCGTGCAAGCGCTGTGGGAGATCTTGGTCGTCGCATGGTCCTCCTTTGGCTCCTCCTCTTCTTCTTCCTAAGATTTTTCTCCTTTCCTTTAGGACTTTTCTTTTGAACTCTTTCATGGAGAATTCCGCCTTAGGGTTCTTCCTCGCAAGACTTTCTTCGATGGCCTGCAGGAACTCGTTTGTGATTTTTCTCCTGCCGGGAAAACAGGATGTTAGTAAATCACGAAATAGGTAATCAGAAATTTCAGAAAAATAAGTGCTGTCAACACCCGATTTAAGAATCTTATAAGAAATTTTAAGATTTTTG
>NW_020869884.1:110177-115177 GCF_003789085.1 Penaeus vannamei
ATATATATATATATATATATATATAATATATATATATATATATATATATATATATATATATATATATATATATATATATATATATATATATATATATACGTGCCTTTCCTTTTGCTCTCGTGGATTTTCATACAAATGGAAATGTTTTGTTTTCCTTTCTGGAGACTTAGATTTTGTCTAGTAACTTTTCCTTGAATTATTGAATATTTGAATATTGATTAATCTTTTTTTTTTTTTTTTTACTTTATTTTTTCAAGAACAGGTTTTGAGGTCAAATGAAAGAGAAGGAGGAACAAGAGATATTTTTATGCTGATATTTGAATAGTAGGTCAAGGAAAGATTTGGGAAATGTGTTTAAAGTTTTCCTCTGTGTATGTGTGTTTGTTTATACACGTGGAAACATTAAATCGATGCACATACATACATATATATATATATATATATATATATATATATATATATATATATATATATATATATATATATATATATATATGTACATATATGTACATATATATGTACACACACACATATATATATATTATATATTATATATATATATATATTATATATATATATATATATATATATATATATATATTACACACTTTATACATCTCCCTCCTCTCTCTCTCTCCTCTCCCCCTCCCTTCCTCTCTCTCTCTCCCCTCTCCCCTCCCTCCTCCTCCTCTCTCTCTCCCTCTCTCCCCACTCTTTTGCATTTTGCATATTCCGGCCAGTGTCTAGACTAGCTGAACACAGACGAAGTGCAGTGGTTAAGCTTTTGTGGCTCCAAACGATGGGCGAGAACCAGCTGTTCTGCATTGAGTGTTGCTCTCGGAAAGGAAAGATTTTTGTCAGGTTTATATGCATGCGTACATATACAGATATACATACACACACATACACACACACACACACACACACACACACACACACACACACACACACACACACACACACACACACACACACACACATAATTGTATATACATATATGTTCCTAAATAAATATATACATATATATATTCTGTTTTTTGAAGGCTTTTTAGTATAGGAAAATTTAGTATCAGAATTAAGAGAGTAAACCTTAATAATCATCCATGACTTGTTGGTTTGTTAAAATGTTAACAATTGAATGGGAGAAAAGTAATAAGTAGTTTTGTCTTAGCAGTTTCTCGTCAGACGAAATCTTTGCTTCACCCCGCACACAGGTATAATATGTGCTGGTATCAAAAATAGTGTTTTGCTCTGATATATATCTTATAGGTTTTATTGCTTAATAGGAGAATTGACAGTTTTGCTCTTATATATGTATCTTGTAAATTGTAATTTTTAATAGGTGAATTGACAGTTTTGCTCTGTTATATATATCTTATAAATTGTAATTTTTAATAGGAGAATTATCTGTTATGTATATCTTGTAATTTGTAATTTCTAATAGGAGAATTGACAGTTTTGCTCTGTTATTATATCTTGTAAATTGTAATTTCTAATAGGAGAATTGACAGTTTTGCTCTGTTATATAAATATCTTATAAATTGTAATTTTTAATAGGAGACATAATTGTGGAATCCAAGTGTGTTGAATTATGATAACTAAGACGAAATCATTGCTTCGACCTGCACATAGCGAGAAGAAAAGATTAAGGAATGAGGTGATGCCAAACGTCACGCCACTGCCCTTATTAGGAAATATCTATATATTGTTTTGTTTAGTCCCGTGAATACAACAACCGAATGAGAAGGGGATGGTTTTGATTGTACCAAGGGATGACTTGGGAATAGAATAAAAGATCAAAGTAGTTTAGGAAAGGGAAATCGAGAAGGAAAAGGATCGATTACTGAATGTTGACGCAATAATGGAGAAATTCCAGGAATGAATGTTTGGCTTTCGATCCCGTCTCATGTTTGTTTTTATTATGTTCATAATAATGATTATTGATTTATAATTAGTAGACAAAGGGAAGTTGTACTGTATAGTTTAGCTTTGATTTTGATTTAATTAAAGAGATTACTTGGATTTAGTATAATGTTCATTGTTAAGATTTATCTTGTGGTATGCTCTATTTATTTATATTGTTTATAGAATAAAAAGTCATCGGTGAGAAATGTTTTTATGACCGTTGTAGCTTTGTCACACAGTCATCAGAGGAATTGAATCCACATATCAAAATTAAGTAAGTCAAAGAAGGATTTACTTGTTTTTTCCCATAATAAAAAAATCCCGGGTGGTGGCGGCACAACCGGAGGTTAATAACGTTAATAAGTTTCGTGGTCATGTTGTGGGATAGAAATTTTGAAAGTTGTGTACTAATTAATATTATGAATATATTGTCACTGACAAAACAATAATTCAATAAGAATATATTGATTTTACATATATTTAGTTTGCAATATGACACTGGTCACATTAGAATCTAATTATATACACACACACTTATATATGTATGCATCGAGAAGAGAGAGCTAGTAAGAGGCTAGATGGACTGTCTTCTGGTCTCTCTTTCTCTCACTCTCTTCTTCACTCTCCCTCTATTCTTTCCTTCCTTCAACCTCCTTCCCTCTTCCCTTCCTCACTCCATCCTCCGAGTTAGCCCTCCCCGTCCTCTCCCTTTCCCTTTCCTTCCTCTCCCTTTTCTCTCTCTCCCATCTTCTCCCTCTCTCCCTTCCCATACCCCTCCCACCCGGGCTAAAATGTCGACACTTTTTTAATACATTTGGCATTTTTTTCTTTTCTTTTTTTCTTTTTTCTTTATTTTTCTTTGTATAACTCCCAGACGTCCGTAATGCCTTAAAAGAGGGATTAGTGGGAAAGGGAGTGTTAAGAATCCTTTTCTTATAGTCAAACTATTCCGGGTTCTAAGGAAAAAGGTGCATTTAACACGGTTAATCATCACTATCATTAAAGATAATTTTATAGAGATAAGGAAAGTTACAATGTCGATTTATCATTGTTATTTTTATCATTATCATTGTCATTATCATTATTATTTATCATTGTCATTATCATTATGATTATTACTTTTTATTATTATCATCATCATTTTTATCATTATTGTCATTGTTATCGTTATTATTATTATTATTATTATTTTATTATTATTATTATCATTATTATTATCATTATATTATCATCATTATTCATCTTATTATTATTGTTATTATCATTATCATTAGTACTATCTTTTTATCATTATCATTATTACTATTACCATTTTTGTTAGCATTATTTGTTATTTACTATAATTTATCTGTTATCTTTATGACTATTTATTGCCCTCACTACACCTATCATCAATTTAGATAATATTATATTTTATCCTCATGATCATTATAATAATTATCAACATTATTTATTCACTATTATCTCTCATTATAATCGCAGTTATATCAATTTCCTGTCGCTATTTAAACACTATATCATTATGCGAAAAATAAATAAAAGGAGATTGGTTGATTTATAGTGAATGAATAAACACGAATGATTCACTGAATGAAAATATTACACGTTCTATTGCGTTGTAACGGGGTTTGGTTGTGGACGGTGTTGCCACATATCGTTCCTCTCTTTTTCAATCTTCCTCTCTCTCCCGCCGCCCATTAACGGAACTTATAATAGTGATTATAGGGGGTAAGTATTTAATTTCAGAGTTTTAAAAAATAATTTGATTAGTTTGTTATTTATTTTACTGCCAGGTGTCCGGAGGGGGGCGGGGAGGTTTAACGATATCTCTCTGATGTATGATACATACATATATATTTATACATCTCTCTCTCTCTCTCTATCTTTGCCTGTCTGTCTGTCTGTCTCTCTTTCTCTCCTTCCCCCTCTCTCCTCTCTTCTCTCTCTCTGTCTCTCTCTCTCTCTCTCTCTCTCTCTCTCTCTCTCTCTCTCTCTCTCTCTCTCTCTCTCTCTCTCTCTCTCTCTCTCTCTCTCTCTCTCTCTCTCACACACACACACTTTTTGCGTATTGAATTCTTAATCATTAAAGTTAATTCATTAATAATGAATAGAATGATGATGCTGAAGAATACATAACGACGATGATACTATTAACAATGATACACAACTAGGTATTTTTTGTATTCATTAGTAGCTCTCATTTATAATATTATCTATGTAATTTCCTGTTATGCTATCACTATGCTTATCAATGGTATTAACAGTATCACCTCCATTATCAAGATCACTGTAATGTCATTGCCATTACCTCAATCTTATAAAGTTTCTGTCGTTCTTTTCACTCTTTACCAGATAAAGAGAATAAGAAGTTAGCTGAACTATACTGAAAAAATATACATAAATGAATCAGTGAATGAAAAAAAACTCGTTTCTATACTGTCAGTGCTTGGTTATGAACAGTGTTGCCATTTAGAGCTCCCATATCGGCACACATTAATTATATTAATATTTTGTCTTTCTGAAGTGTAGAGTATTTTCGTAATTAAACATTATAGCGCTGCTTTCTATATCAAAGTTATTACTATAATCATGTTCTTTTATTATTACTATGATGCTCTTACCGGTATTAGTACAAGTATGGAAGGAAAGGATATATATAAGTATCTGATATATATAGATGTCTTATTGTTGTCCCTATTGCTACCCTTATTAATCTACTATGATAAGGATTACTGTATCATTACATTGATGAAGTTCTTTTTTATCTCTCTCTTTAATACTCTAATTATCGTTGTGCTTATGATTATCACTATTATCCTTATTCATGTTGGAACTATCCATCTTACTATCATCAATTATATAATTATCGTTATCATATCATTATCATCACGATCATCCTCATCTTATCACCATCAGCCCCCTCATCATGATCATCATTTCATTCTCATTATTTGGCACTATAAAAATATTAAAGATCTGTATCATGAAAAATCCTATTATCATCATTATCCTCAATATTATCATCATAATGAGCAACGTTATTGTCGCTACTATAGCACCAAAATTCCCCCTAAAGGCTAATGTTGTTACCCCGA
>NW_020869884.1:120177-122677 GCF_003789085.1 Penaeus vannamei
AATGAATGATAAAAACAATGATGATAAAATGCCAACGATGATGATAAAATGCCAACAATGATGATGATAAAATGCCAACAATGATGATAAAATGCCAACGAATGATGATAAAATGCAACAATGATGAATAAAATGCCAACAATGATGATGATAAAATGCCAACAATGATAATAAAATGCCAACATTGATGATGATAAAATGCCAACAAGGATTATCATAAGGACAAAAACAGCAACGTTATCATTTTACCATCATTACAAATTAACTTAATAATGTTTAATTCGACCTCATGCATAATGATCATTATCTATAGAGCTGTGCATGCTATCCACAAAATCTGTGCTAATACCGTTCCCTCGTTCACACAAAAACATAATTTACCATAATTTGCGTATTAACGTCATATCTCATTAACTTACATCGTCAAATTACAAGGTTATTTGGGAAGAAACGAAAAAGAAGAAGAAGAAGAAGAAGAAAAAGAAGAAGAAGAAGAAAAAGGAAACGGAACAAGTGCTAAAGAAACAAGAACATAATTCAAATACGAAATATGAAAAAGTACCAAAAGCATAGAGACTGACTGATCCTTTATGGAAAATCGTAGAAAATGTGATCAGAAATTTATGAACAAAGGAAGGCACTTGGAGAATAGGACAGAAGGAGAAAAAGATAAAAAGAAAAAGGGTGAGAACCGAGCGAGGAAAATGAATAATTGAATAACCATGACGACAGAGAAGAAGAAACAGTAAGAAGAGAGAACAGAAAACAGGAATGATATATATATATATATATATATATATATATATATATATATATATATATATATATATATATATATATATATATATATATATATATATATATATTTTTTTTTTTTTTTTTTTTTTTTTTTTTTTTTTTTTTTTTTTTTTTTTTTTTTTTTTTGCTATGCTCGAGAAAATTCTGTCGAACTCGAGATAAAAACTAGGAGAGAGAGAGAAAAAAAAAACAAATCCAAGAATTTTTTATAAAGTACTAAGGACAAAAGAAGCAGAATAATAATAAGAAGAAAACAAGCGAAGAAAAGACAGTCAGCAGGAACAGAAAACAGGAAAATATGTATATTTTTTCGTGCGTGAAAACAAAAGAAATTTAGTTTTTTTTCTCTGAGTAAAAAACAAAGAAATGACAAAATAAATGATACGAGACAATACAATAAAAATAATAAACGTTTCAGGATCCACCGAAACTCACAATGTCCAAATTTAATCACATACACTTTAGTATACAAAAAAAAAAAAAAAAAAAAAAAAGCAACTGAAATTCACAATGTCCAAATTTAATCACATGAACTTTAGTATAAAAAAAAAAAAAAGAAAAAAAAAAAAAAAGAAAAGAAAGAAAGAAAGAAAAAAAAAAACCCTAAAGTTTGTATCAACTTCTTCCTCGAACTTCCTCCTTGAGAACAACACCCAAGGTATTTCCGCACCGCGTTCGCAACTGCCTCGTCCTCAGCTGTTTTTTGGCAACGGGAGCAAAATTGTCACAGAACGATTTGCCGCTTTTCTTTACGGTGTTTTCGATCAGGAATATTTATTGCATTTCTTCTGCTTTTTATCATTATTATCCTTGTCATTGTAATTTGCTATTATTGGTATTATTATTATTATTATCCTTGTCATTTTAATTATTATTGCTATTATCTATATCATTACTTTTATTATTATTATCATTATTATCATTAATATTAGTAGTGGTAGTGGTAGTTGTAATAGTAGCGGTAGTAGTATAATCCTTTACTATCACTATCATTACTATTATCATTAAATATATCATCATCATCATCATCGTTATATATTCACACATGAAAGATTCTATAATAGAAAGATGCAAAAATAAAGCTTCTCAAAGGTACTGTCCCACCTCAGACACCGGGGCGTGATAGAGTCCATCGAAGTCGCCGATCTAAAGTCGCCAAGCAGAGTCATTCTTACAAGCGGTCGATTTTATCTTCCCAAATGTCTTCGTTGTTTTTATCTTTCTGTCAATTCTATTTTGAACACAGAAAAGGCCTCGGTAATAATTCCGAAGACTTTGTATCACAGACGCATTTCATTTGCATAGTCAGGTAAAACTACCATTTCGGAGAAAGAGGAAAGGTTTAGATATATACAGCATATAAATGGCGACTGATGATTGTGAAATACATTCAAAAGGATCCCTGTTATTCAGTTATACGCTGTATTATGAAGAAAACGCTGTATAAAAGAACGTTTTAGTCATCTTACTTGAACAAAATCAGTGATCAGCCAGAGTTCAGGTTCTGTCCTAATGAAGTGGCATTATAATAAAAGACTTGATACTATATGCCCTTAATGATGGCAGCAATACAATACCCCCACAACGCTAGCTCACTAACACCACTGTGGTTTACGATACCCAAGAACCTATTACTCCAATACCCTAGAACTCAAGACATCAAAGGGATCTGTAACGTCTTGGAAACCGCTATAACTTTCTC
>NW_020869884.1:144186-146686 GCF_003789085.1 Penaeus vannamei
AGTATCAAAAGAACAACTCTCCCCCTCCCCTACCCCTCCTCCATCCTCCCTCCCTCCATCCCATCCTCCCGCTTCCCCCCTCCACCCATCCTATCAAGCAGTCAATGACCCCCCCCATCCAACATCCCCACCCCCACCCCATGGACGCGCCTCTGCTTTGACACTTCATTCTAAACAACTTCAGACTTCTTCTTCTTCTTCTTCTACTTCTTCCCTTTCTTCTTCTTCTTCTTCTTTTCTTACTTCTTCTTCTTCTTCTTCTTCTTTTCTTTTCCTACAATTTTGCTTCTTCCCGGAAACCTTCTCTTCAAAGTGCGTGTTGCGAACCAAATAGCTTCAGTCGTTTTCGCTCTCGAGAGAGGAAAGAGAGAGAGAGAGAGAGAGAGAGAGAGGAGAGAGAGAGAGAGAGAGGAGAGAGAGAAGAGAGAGAGAGAGAGAGAGGAGAGAGAGAGAGAGAGAGAGAGAGAGAGACAGAAGAGAGAAGAGAGAGAGAGAGAGAGAGAGAGAGAAGAAAGAGAGAGAGAGAGAGAGAAAGAGAGAGACAGAGAGAGAGAGAGAGAGAGAGAAGAGAGACAGAGAGAGAGAGAGAGAGAAATGTAGAGAGAGACAGAGAGAGAGAGAGAGAGAGAGAGAGAGAGAGAGAGAGAGAGAGAGAGAGACAGGAGAGAGAGAGAGAGAGAAGAGAGAGAGAAGACAAGAGAGAGAGAGAGAGAGAGAAGAGAGAGAGAGAGAGAGACGAGAGAGAAGAGAGAGAGAGAGAGAGAGAGAGAGAGAGAAGAGAGAAGAGAGACAGAGAGAGAGGAAGAGAGAAAGAGAGAGAAAGAGAGAGAAAGAGAAGAGAGAGAGAGAGAGAGGAGAGAGAGAGAGGAGAGAGAGAGAGAGAGAGAGAGAGAGAGAGAGAGAGCGGCTCTTGCATAGAAGGAAAAGTTAGTGGGAAGAGTTGATCTCAATTTCTGTATTTTGTTTTGGTTTGGAGTTTTGTTTTGAGTTTTGTTGTTTTTTGTTTTGTTTGTCTGTGGTGTTTTGTTTGTTTGTTTGTTTGTTTGTCTGTTTGTTTGTTTTTTTTGTGTCGTTCTGTCTGTTTGTTTGTTTGTCTGTGTTTTGGTTTGTTTGTTTGTGTGTCTGTCAGTGTGTTTGTTTGTTTGTTTGTGTGTGTGTTTGTTTGTTTGTCTGTGTGTTTTGTTTGGTTTGTATTGCCTGTGGTTGTTTGTTTGTTTTTTGTCTGTGTGTTTGTTTGTTTGTTTGACTGTCTGTGTGTTTGTTTGTCTGTGTGTTTGTTTGCTTGTCTGTCTGTCTGTGTGTTTGTTTGGTCATTTATCTATCTGTCTGTTTGTTTCTTCGCCAATTTATCAATTTTGTTCATTTATTATTTATCTATGATCTCTATTCTCATTTATTTATTTATTCAGTTATCTGCCAGTTTCATTTTTATTCGTTCATTTATCTATTCTTTTATTCAATTTTATTATTATTTTAGTTTCTAATCATTCAGGAGGAAAATAGCAAACGGAAATAACAAAAAAGGAAGAAATGATAATGATAATGACAAAGAAAAAAACGTTTAAATTAAAGAAGGTCATGAGAAAGAAAAAAAAGACCAAAGAAAGACGAAGAAAGGGAAATAAGAAATAGGAAAGTAATGAAAAAGAAGACTGAAAGGAGAGAGAGAAAAAATAGGAAGATAATGAAAGAAAAAATATATGAAGAAGAGGGAAAGATCAGGAGAAAGATGATTGTGAAGGAAAATATCGAGTGAAAAGGGAAAGATTAGGAGAAAGGAGAAAGGAGAAAGGTAAAGAGAAAGAATGAAAATGGTGGAAAAAGAAAAAAAAGCGATGAAGAGGATTATAGATGATGAGAAAGACGAAATAATATGAGAAAGAAGAAAGATAAAGAGATAGAAATAAAATTAATAAGAAAGAGAAAGATTCCGTGAACCAAGAAATATCATTTATAAATGTCAAGAACGAAAGAAAATGATAAAGATATTAAGAAGATTAATAAAGAAGAGAAAAATTAAAGAAGAAAGAAGAAGAATAAAATATATAAAGATATTAAGGAGATTAATAAAAAAGAAGACAAGAAAAAAGAGAAGAAAAGATATTAAAGATATTAAGGAGATTAATAAAGAAGAAGATAAAACATATAAAGATATTAAGGAGATTAATAAAGAAGAAGATAAAACATATAAAGATATTAAGGAGATTAATAAAGAAAAAGAAGAAGGAGAAGAAAAAAATATAAAGATATTAAGGAGAATCAATAAAGAAGAAGAAGAAGAAGAAGAAAAAAAAAAAGAATATTAAAGGAGATTAATAAAAGAATAAGAAGAAAAAAATATTAAGGAGATTGAAGAAAGAAGAGAAGAAGAACATGAAAAATATTAATAAAGAAGAAGAGAAGAAGAAGAAGAAATATAAAGATATTAAGGAGATTAATAAAGAAGAAGAAGAAGAAAAAAAGATATCAAGGAGATTAATAAAGAAGAATAAGAAGGAGA
>NW_020869884.1:156686-159186 GCF_003789085.1 Penaeus vannamei
ATTCTGAAAGTTCGTAGGTATGGCGTGTGTAGTCAACTCTCACAACATTGGGCTTAATTATTCCCGTATCTTGTGTGGCATTCACAATTCTCCGGTTAAAGAATGCCTGTCACACACACACACACACACACACACACACACACACACACACACACACACACACACACACACACACACACACACACACACACACACACACACACACACACACACACAATGTATTGTGTGCGAATCTGACTTTCTCACTACTGCGCTACCAGTCTGCTGAATTAGAAAACAGCCCAACTACAGCAGCAACAAGTGGCTTTATTCACGATGTCCTTTCATTATAAGATTGCACGCAGGATCAATTTCACATTAATCCGCATAATTACATCAACAGCCAGTTGAGTAACACACACACACACACACACACACACACACACACACACACACACACACACACACACACACACACAGGATCTACTGGTTATGAGGATTTGGCTTCTCTATAAGAATGATCGAACTACGTCCTCTTTGGCAATATGCTCTGTCTGTCTAATACTGCTTAAAGGAAACTAATTCGAGTGAAAGGCAAAGAGTATGGCATAAATTAAGTCACTCCAAGGTTTACAATGACTATTGGATAGATAAATCACTCCAAGGTTTACAATATTGGGTCAATTAAAATCACTCTAAGCTTTTTTTCATTATCAACTTTAAGGCCGTCACACTTGACATTTTCGCAATGCTTTTCCGCTGGCGCTACGGAAATCGTGGTCATTTTGGCTTGCGCAGTCACTCTAACGATGAGAACCACGGAAACAGTCCGACGAAAATTCAAAACACAGCAAGATGGCTCCAACCCCGCACAGGCTCTGACGATAATGGACGCTATTCAGGCTATGCGGCGACGATTTACTGCGAAACAACGGATGTATAATGCTAAATAAGAGCGAATTCTCGCTACTCTCATCTAGTCAGCTGACGGGGGAACGTGGACACAAATGTAAACAAACAGCGAGCAGCTAGTTACCAACTTGTATCTGTTTTTATTAAAAACAAGAGAGAATTTTGCTTTATTTTAAAATATTTTACAATTTAGCTTATGTATTTATATATAAATCGTTATATATATATATATATATATATTATTTATTATTGCATACTTATAATAATTATCTATTATGGCTTATGATTTGAACCAAAAAGCCAACGAAAAAATGCAAGCAAAAACGATAATTATCGTTTGACTGGATATTATCGCATTCGGCCAATATGCCAGCGGTAGCCCCCAAAAAAAAAAAAAACTTTAGTGTGACTTTATACAACCACTGCAATAGAAACATTTCACACTACTTCGTCAATATTTAGTCGAGCCTCCCTGAACCTAGATGACTCTCAGCAGCTGCGACGGTAAGAGTTCACAAGATTTGTGTATATGTGTAGGCGGATTCCTTCTCACACTTCTCAGATGGTCGTTGCCATAGTAATTTGTAATGTGATTCTGATCCTTAATGTGTCACGGTTTAATGTCACCTTAGGAATACCTGTCAGTCATAAAATCTGAAATCAAGTTAATGATATGATGGCAAATTCATACGATGCAATGGACTGTTTAACATTTTGTGGGCAAATTGGCGAGACTCTAACCCCTTACCCCCCCCCCCCCCCCCCCCACGCCGGCCTGTGTACCCTGCCAATCCTTCTGCCACGTGTACCCCGTCGCCCAGAATGCTGCGAGGGATTGGAGAGGGAGTGAAACTTCGAGTCGTGACAGCACAACACACACACACACACACACACACACCATACACATACACACACAACACATACACACACACACACATACACAACACACACACACACACACACACACACCACAACACACACACCACACACACACACACACACACACACACACACACACACACACACACCACAACACACACACACACATTTGGTAGAACAACCACCATTTGAAATTGTAGGGAAAAGAAAGAGAACCTCTGTTCGTGACCCCCCCCCCCAAAAAAAAAAAAAAAAAAAAAGAAAAGAAAGAAAACTGCCGTTGGTAATTCACAGGAACGTGAGTGTAGCGACGAGAACCTTCAGGAGTGACTTAATTTAACAGTTTTTATTCAATTCTCTGGAAACACTATTGATTAATCCATTTATTTAACAATAAGAATATGAACCATATATATAAAATATTATTGATATACATAGATCATATATCGTTTTGCTTATATCTTATATGCCATCATATTTATATTAATGTTAACTGAAATAGATATTTTATGAAGAAATGGAAATGGAATTTAATTAGTGTCTACCTCACGAAATAAATGTGTGAATCACCCACCCTGAAAATCCCTGACTTAATTATTCTTGCTTTCCATACGAAATAAAATATCTCCTTAGTTGATTAATCATGTTATTTAGAATGTCATTATCTTCTTACTTTGGGAGTCTATATTTATTGCTATTATTAAAAAACTGCATGTACAACAACGTTTCA
>NW_020869884.1:166686-176686 GCF_003789085.1 Penaeus vannamei
AGGATTGGAGGTTGGGGGGTGAGGGTGGGGTGGGGTTGTGGGTTCTTTCCTTGAACTAACTTAAACACTACAGAGCTCTTATAAATGCTCTGGATATGTCAACATTTCGATATGTGTCCGGCCAGTTACATCTCCCAAGTTGATATAAAAACGAGAGAGGAAGGGGGGGGGGGGGAGGAAATGATATAGATAGACATCGGAAACTATCATCATTATGGAAACAGTCTATCGTAGAAATTCATCCTTTCGTATGACTTACGAAACTACAGCAAGTGATGAGTTTTCTTAATCTCTCTTTTTTTTTCAAAATCATCATATCACAATGTTACCTTAATGTAATCGTCAGCACACAGACAGCTGGAATAAACACCCAAAAAATGGCACAGGCATTAAAACAGTTATTCACCACAATATGAAGGCGCAGTTTATCAGTAAATTCCTTTCTCTATTTTCTTAAGAAATCAATGTTATCGACTTCAACAGGAAAAGTGCAGGGTCTTGCTGGGAACGAGACGAACGAGTGATTGAACGTTGAGGAAAAATTTCGATCTGGGTTGGAAAGAAAGTGGATGAAAGTTTATGAGGGAATAAATTGAGGAATAAGAATAAAAAGGGGGGAAAGAGAAAGTAATGATATTTTTCCCTACTCTCTTTTTATTCCCGGGGAAATGGTTATTAATATTGAGCATATGTCGATAACCAATGCGCTTTTTCGATGTTGAAGTCCATAGCATAGACTGATATACCCCCGAATGGAAAAGGAAAGGAAGACGAAGAAGATGAAAAAGAAAAGGAAGAAGAATTAGTAGTAGTAGTAGAATAAAAAAGAAAGAATAGGAGGGGAAGAATAAGACGAAGAATAAGAAGAAGATGAAGAAGAAAGAGAATAAATCTAAAAGAGGAAGAGGAAGAAGAAAGCGAAGAAGAGAAAAGAGGGAGATAGATAGATAGATAGATAGATAGATAGATAGATAGAGAGAGAGAGAGAGAGAGAGAGAGAGAGAGAGAGAGAGAGAGAGAGAGAGAGAGAGAAAGAGAGAGAAAGAAAGAAAGAAAGAGAAAGAAAGAAAGAGAGAGAGAGAGCAAATGGCTGGACGAACAGACAGACGGGCAAGTAAAGAAAGAAACTGAGAGGTGAACAGAGAGGGAGACAGGGCAAATAGGCGAGAAAAAAAACACGCAAAGGCATACAAAGATAAGAAAAAGGAGGCAATGGAGAAAGGTAAAGAGGAGAAACAGACACAGATGATGACAGCTGCATCATTATAAAGGGGGGTTTCTTCTGACAGAATTACCTACAACAATATTCACATATGTATAAATCTCACACTTTCTCAAAATAGAGATATGCAAATTATGTACACACAACATACGTAATCAAACACCGAGAACTTCTTTATAACTATATATCTTTTATCGAGCATGATTATCGATTAGATATGGGGAGGAGGAGGAGGGGAGGGAAGGGGGAGGGGGAAGGAAATGGGGGGGGAGGGAAAAGAAGGAGAAAGGGGAGGGAGATAGGAGGAAGGGGAAGAGGGAGGGGGAGGAGAGGAAAGGGGGGAGCGGTGAAGTGTGAGGGAGGGGAGGGGGAGGGGAGAAAGGGGAAGGAGAGGGGAGGAGAGAGAGGAAGGGGAAGGAGAGGGATGGAGCGGAGAGAAAGGGGGAGGGGTGAGGGGGGGTGAGGAGGAGTGAGTGAGGGGATCGAAGGGAATAGGAGGAAATAGTGTTGATTGGAGGGAGGAAAAGGAGGGGGGGGGGGTGGAGGAAGAGGTGAGGTTAACAGGAGTGATAAATGATCGCTGGAGAACAACAAGGACAAGAAAATAAGAATAGACAATGGCTGATTGAATAAGAAAGATAAATGAACGAAAAGGTGTGCCGTCAGTGGCATTATATGACAAAAGAAAATGAAATACACATAAAAAAGAGGCGAGAGTGATACAAAAGTCGATAATGACATTCAAACAGTCAAGAAGAAAAGTTATTGAACTGGTGAGACGAAGCGCGTCGCGAGGGAGAGGGAGGGAGAGAGAGAGAGAGAGAGAGAGAGAGAGAGAGAGAGAGAGAGAGAGAGAGAGAGGAGAGAGAGAGAGAGAGATGAGAGAGAGAGATAGAGACAGGATAGACAGGGCGAGGAAATCGTAAAAAAAGGGAGGGAAAGAGAGATAGGTAGATAGATAGAGAGAGAGAGAGAGAGAGAGAGCGCTGGTGATAAGACAGGGCGAGTGAATCGTAAAAAATAAAGCGAGGGATAGAGAGAGAGAGAGAGAGAGAGAGAGAGAGAGAGAGAGAGAGAGAGAGAGAGAGAGAGAGAGAGAGAGAGAGAAGAAGAAGAAGAAGAAGAAGAAGAGAAGAAGAAGAAGAAGAAGAAGAAGAAACTGAGGGAGAACGATGCCGAGAGATAGATTGATAGAGAGAGAGACAGGGAGAAAGAAAAAAAAGAGAGAGAGAACCGACAGACGGAGAGCGAAAGCAAGAGAGAGAGAGAGAGAGACAGACAGACAGACAGACAGACAGACAGACAGAGGGAGAGAGAGAGAGAAAAGAAAAAAAGAGAGAGAAACCGACAGACGGAGAGCGAAAGCGAGAGAGAAAGAGACAGAGAGAGAGATAGAGAGAGAGAGTTACAAAAAAAGGAGAGAGAAACCAACAGACGGAGAGCGAGAGAGAGAAAAAGAAAGAGAGAGAGAGAGAGAGATCACAGAAAGGGGGAAAGAAAAGACCAAAGACAGTTCGAACACAGGAAATTGGAAAGCCTCCAACAGTAGTAGAAGAAGGAAGCACTGGGGGAGAAGGAGAAGGAAATCACACAAGAGGTAATAAAAGACGACTTGGGAAAGAAAAACTATAAAAAGGGGAAGAGAGAGAGAAAAAAAGAGCTACAAAGGCAAGTAATTAAAAAGAGAGCGAGTGTACCTTTGATGAAAGAGACATTACATATAGCTTATTAAAGAAACCATGGAGGAAGGGCAAGGGAAGGATGAGGGAAGAGTAGGACAAGGGAAGGGGAAGGTGAAAGGGAAGGAGAAGGAAAGATTAAGAAGGGAGAAGGGGAAGAGAGAAAGGAAGAGAAAGGGGAAGGGGAAGGTTAAGGGGAAGGGTAAGAAGAGGAAGGGAAAAGAGGAAGGAGGGGAAGAGGAAGGGGAAGGGTAAAGGAAGGTGATGATGAAGGGAAAAGGGAAAGGGAGAGGAAAGGGGACGAGGGAGAAGGCGAGAAAGGGGAAGAAGAAGGGGAGAGAGGGAAAAGAGACGAGGAAGAAAGCGAGAAAGGGGAAGGGGAGGGGGAGAGGAAAGGGACGAGGAGAAGACGAGAAAGGGGAAGGGGAGAGGGAAAAGGGGAAGAGGGAGAAAGGAGAAAAGGGGAAAGGGAGAGGAAGGGGGAGAGGGAGAAGGAGAAAGGAGAATGGGGAAGAGGAGGGGGGAAAGGGACGAGGAGAAGGCGAAGGGGAAGGGGAAGGAAAGGGGGAAAGGAGACGAGGGAGAAAGTGAGAAAGGGGAAGAGAGGGAGAGGGGGAAAGGGAGAAGGCGAGAAAGGGGAAGGGGAAGGGGAGAGGAAAGGGGACGAGGAAAAGAGGGGAAAGGGGCGAAAGGGAAAGGACTCGGGGAATTCAAATATCTGGACGAGGGGAAGTAAACGCACAGGGACAGGTACTGAACTACATCCTCTGCGCGCGTTCTCTGTATAACTTGTGCCTCTAGATACAATAACAGATAAAATATCCTCAGTTCATGGTCTAATATGTCTTATCAAATATCTAAAGCAGCGTAGAAAATGAACCTCGACGTCGCACGTTTTCGCAAAAACACTGAGGTTTCCTTTTCTTGATATTTTCTTCTTCATCTTCTTTTTTCGAATCTCATAACTCGACCTAAACACGGTCAAAATTAACATATATATATATATCAATTTTTTCTTTTCCTTTCTTTTCTTTTCAATCTGTATATTCTTCCATACATTCACCTATTCTTTTCCACGTCACACACAAGCAGACCAATCGGCGTGCCCCTCCAGAGGACGAATCGCCAATCCGCGCAAAGAGTGTCCTCAGCGCTCGCCTTGGGGGAATCGTCACTAGGTCAACAATCCATCTTTTTTTTTTCTTTTCCTTCTTTTTCCTTTTCTTTTTTCTTCGTTTTCTTTTTTCTTTGTTTTCTTTCACTTCACGCTTTCATTTCTTCTTTTTCTCTCATCTCTTCTCCTTTCTCTCCTCTCGTTTTCTTCTTTCTCCCATCTCCTTCTCCTCTTTCTCTCGTCTCCTTTACTTCTTTTTCTCATCTCCTCTTTCTTTCGTCTCCTTTACTTCTTTCTCTCATCTCCTTTTCCTCCCCATCTCCGCTGGCGAAGCTGCGACTACTAGCGAGGTTCAGCTGACACTACCAAGGGGGAAAAGGGGGTTTAAGGGAGCGGGTTATGAAGGGAGGCCTATGAGCGGGGGAGGAAGGGGAGGAGCGCCCGGGCGACGACCACGCCCACAGCAGCCAGCCAGGCGTTGGGGAGGAACCTCACGCTGTCGCCTGTTGGGGAGAGACAAGGGGAGGACGTGTTAGTGAAAGAAGGGTGAGAATGGGGAGAATAGTCTCATAATGAAATGAATGTAAATGTCAAAAAACACACACACGCACACACACACACACTCTCTCTCTCACACACACACACATACTCTCTCTCTCACACACGCACACACACACACACATACTCTCTCTCTCTTTCTTTCTTTCTCACACACTTACACACACAGACACACTTACACTTACACACACACACACACACACACCACACACACTTAACACCACACACCACACACACACACACACACACACACACACACACACACACACACAACACACACACACACACACACACACTTACACACACTTACACACACACACACACACACACACACACACACAACACACACACTCACACCACACTCTCTCTCTCTCTCTCTCTCTCTCTCTCTCTCTCTCTCTCTCTCTCTCTCTCTCTCTCTCTTCTCTCTCTCTCTCTCTTCTCTCTCTCTCTCTCTGTCTATCTCACACACACACACATAGATGAGACTTCTCTAATAATATTATGTAATCCGATCATCATTACTAACAAATGATCTCTCTCCTCTTATATCTAAAATAATTTGAAAAAAATCATAGGGATTAAGGGCGGTGAGTGATTTCCAATGACAATAAAAGATTAATAACCATAACTATTGCCAGTCTAGGAAAAAAATACAATGAATGTTATAACAACTAAGAAAAACAAATGTGTTGTGACAATATACGGTATTACGGATAAAATCGTATCGACAACAGATTTTACAGAAATACAATAATGAAAAACAAAATATTGAAAATCATAGTAACTAAGAAAAATAAATGATCCTTATGACAATATACGGTATTACGGAAAAAAATCTGTATCGACAACATTAAATATAATAAATATCGATCTCATTAAAGTTGATACAACCATAAATAAGAATTCCATTATCATTCGGCTGATTAGAAATTTAACTAAATTACAAGGCGTGTGTTTAAAGTGGATTAATCCGTTTATGAATAATTAACTAAGAGAGTGATTGAACAATTCTGCAGATGTGTGACTAAATTCATTAATAAGTCGATCTTTGATGTCTTCCTTTTGTTATATAATTACTAATGGCATTCTGATTTGGTTTCTCTCTCTGTTTCATTGTGTTTGTTTGCATGTGTTTATATTTGTTTGTTTGTTTATTTGTTTGTGTTTAATTGTGTGTATGTTCGTTTATTTATTTGTGTTTGTTTATGTGTGTGTGCATGTTTGCTTATTTGTTTGTGTTTACATGTTTGTGTGTGCATGTTTGCTTATTTGTTTGTGTTTACTTGTTTGTGTGTGTGCATGTTTGCTTATTTGTTTGTGTTTGCTTGTTTGTGTGTGTGCATGTTTGCTTATTTGTTTGTGTGTGTGTGCATGTTTGCTTATGTGTTTGTGTTTGCTTGTTTGTGTGTGCATGTTTGCCTATGTGTTTGTGTTTGCTTGTTTGTGTTTGTGCATGTTTGTTTGTGTTTGTGTGTCCCTGTGTACGACTGTGCGTGTGGTGACCTTTCCATTCCTTGGTCCTGAACAACTCACCTGTATACACCCCTTTACTCTCCAGGGCGGGTCCAGTCTGGGGCAGCTGTCCCTCCACGGACTCTTCAGAACTCTGCCAGTAAACAGCTGCAATGGTGGCCGTGCATCTGCAAGGGAGGGAGAGAAAGGGGTAAGGGTCAGTTAACGGATAGCGGAAAATCTTGCTGCCTTTCATCCTTCTGTCGCCACGCGGAAGTAGCTGATTGGTCAGGAAGATCTCTGCTCTCAGCCAATCAGATGCGCAGGAAATGGATTTGTTTTGCCGGACAGAGATCCACCATTTTTTAAATTTTATTTATAACAAGTTTTTTATTATTATTATGACTATTGACAGACGATAGATATATCAAATCATAAGCAATCCGTCAAGATTTTATTTATTTATAATCAATCTATTAACTTCATTGTTAGAATGGGAATGAAATCTCCGACCCTCCATTTCATAAACATCATATTTATATCCTTTTCCACCATCACGATATTCACCATCCATTCCTATCCAGCTCCAACAATCGCAATCCATACGATAAACCTATTTTAAAATCTCTTCATCCCATGTACAGCAAGCCACGAAAACTAATCCGCAAATATGGCGACACACGGCAATGATCTGACACAAGACAGGTATGTATCATGCTAATTAGTTCATTAAACACCTAGCAGCCACGTGTGATGGACAAAGGCGGAGCGAGGGAGAAATTTTGCAAACCGATTGAAGGAGCTATTACGAGGCGTGAGAAATGGAAGGAAGGAATAAAGCAGATAACTGAAGGAGATACGAAAGATGAGGGATGAGAGATATGTGATGGATGACAAAGAGAAGAGGGAAAGAGGGAGGAAGGCAAAGACAGAGAGAATTAGTGAAAGCGATGGCAAAAGAGAGAGAGAGAGAAGAGAGAAAAGAGAGAGAAGATAGATAGATAGATAGATAGAGAGAGAGAGAGTGAGAGAGAGAGATATAGATAGATAGATAGATAGACAGATAGATAGATAGACAGATAGAAAGATAGATAGATAGATAGATAGATAGATAGATAGATAGATAGATAGATAGATTAGATAGATGGATGGATGGATAGATAGATGAATAGATAGATAGACAGATAGATAGACAGGTAGATAGATAGAGAGGGGGGGAGAGGACTGGATAGATGAATAAATAGATGGATATACAAATAGACAGATAGACAGATAGATAGATAGAGAGAAAGGGGGGGGGCAAGGGATACAAGATATAGCAACTTATCAGTCATAATAAAAATGAAAAGAAAATGGGAAAATGCACTCATGGAAAACGAACGCTAGAATAGATAATAAATCCGTTTTTGAGAGGCGAAAAGATAACAGAAAATGGAAGAGGATATATTTCAGGGGTATCTAATCTAAAAAGAAGGAAAGTCGTCTTTCTAACTAACGCATTCATTGAGGGGAATTTTAGCGTATGTAACTGCCTGCGCCTCTTATCATGCACCTTTATATTCAAAGACAGTTTTCACGTGTGTAGATAAGGATAGCAGAAGTTACTTTGAAGCTGGCAAATATTTGAGATTCAGATAGTCGTGAAAATGTGGTTGAGATATTTTGAAAGGACTAACCGGCTTCAAAACATGATAAACTACAGGATATGTATGTATATATATATTTATTTTGAAAGATAAGCGTGTCACCTCTGATCTTAGAAAGGTTAATTAATATGTCTCTGATCTATGTGAAGAAGATATGAGATATTGACATGTCGAGAGAAGCAGCTTCTCTGCACCGCTCATCCGTGTCTTGACTCGGAAAAAGAAATCAGAAGATTATTTTTCATATATATATTTTTTCTTTTCTCTCCTCTTCGTTATCTTTTATTCTCATCTCTCTCCCCTTCCACACGTGTCCTGTATTTTCTAATTCATATTCTATCTCTTACCTTGCGTCCAGATGGATCCTTATATATTTTACCTTCAATCTTGTTCACATCACAGTGATTCTGACTTCATACTAAATTCGCAAGACAGAAAGAATCGTTAAGAATCGTCTGGAATTCAGTGTTATGGTATCGTATTCTGAGATCTATTTGTGAATCCCTTATGATAGCAATCTGTAAGAATCTGGGCCGACAGGAATAAATTTTTTATTATTGGTCACTTCACTGTCACCTGCTCACTTCCCCTTCCTTCTTCTTCCTAGTTTTATCCTCGTCAGATTTTTTTTCTCATTTCCCCTCATCATCAAAGCTCCTCCTTTCCATCATTATCATCATATTTACTTTATCTTCCTTTTGATATCCATTCCTCTTACTTATCACCATACTGCTTTCATATTTCTCCTCTTCAAACTCCCTTCATTTTCCTCATTATCAACATACTTCCCCCATTTTCCTCATTATCAACATACTTCCCTCATTTTCCTCATAATCACACTCGTCTCATCTCTCCCTCCTCATCGTTACACACTCATCATCTTCCCTCCCCCGATCCCTCATCTCCCTCCTCCTCATTTTTCTTATCACTCTCTCCTCATTTCCCTCATCATCACCGCATTCCCCTCAGTTTCTTCATCATCACACTTTTCCTCCTACGCCTCATCACCTCACTACCTTTATTTACCTCATCCCACTCTCATTTCCCTCATCATCACATTACTTCAATCATTTTCATCCTTATCACACTCTTCTATTCTCCCTCATCACCATATTCCCCTCATTTTCCTCGCGATAACACTCCCTTCTCTCTTTAGCCTACCCTTCCCACTTCCCACCTTTCTTCCTCTCCTTCTCTCCCCCTCCTTCTTCTTCCTCCTAACTTACCCCTCTCTCTCTTCCCCTTCTTCCTCCATTCCTCTCTTTCTCCTCCCTTTCACTCTCTTCTTTCCCCTCCCTCTTCTAGCTCTCCTTACCTTCTCCTCCTTCTCCTCCCCCCCCCCTCATCTCTCTCTCTCTCTCTCCTCCCTTTCACTCCCTTCTTTCCCCTCTTCCCTCTCCTTCCCCTTTTTCCCCTCCCTCCTCTAGCTCTCCTTCCCTTCCCATCCTTCTCCCCCACCCTCATCTCCCTGTCCATTCCCTTCACTCCCTTCTTTCTCTCCCCCCCTTCTCCTCTAGTTCTCCTTCTCTTCTCCCCCTTCTTCCTCCCCCCCCCTCTCCATTCCCTTCACTCACTTGAGGCGGAGTTCTCCCTGCGGGAAGTGCCGAGGACCAACGATGAAGCGGAGACCAAGCCTGGAGGTCTCGAGGCCGTCTGTGTCGTTCTCCGGCGCGTACTCCACCAGGAACCTGCTCTCGGCCTGTGGGGGGAGGGTGACGCGTCAGTGGAATGGCCGCGATGGTTGAGAAAGGGGGTTTTAGTTTGTTCTGGGGGGAGGTGGAGGGTCAGTGGAATGTCCGTGAATGTTGGACAAAAAGGTAAGAGTTTGTTTTGAGGGAGGATAGAATGTCCGTTAATACTGATGAAAATGATTATTAATTTCTTGTAGGGGAAGGGGGAAGGTCGGTGGAATGTCCGTGAACTTTGGATAGAAAGGTATCAAGTTGTTCTTGGGGAGGTGGAATGTCAGTCGAATGTCGTATCAATGGCTATTGAGTGGTTTAAATATGTTTTCGGGGAGGGTGGAGTGTCAGTGGAATGTCCATAGTTATTGCTGAACAGATTTGAGCTCGTTCTGAGGAAGGGCGGTCAGTAGAATGGCCGTGGTTATTAAATAGTTTTTTTTTTCTATTCTCTGGGGGAGGACAGTCAGTTAAATATCTGTGTTTATGTCTGAATAAATATGTGTTTAAACGTAGGTGGAAGAGAGTGCTGTCAATAGAATGTCGATACTTATTAAGTAGCTTTGTGTTTCGGTGGTGTTTGGGGAGGTCGTTTAATGAGTGGAATGTCGACGATTATTAATTACTTTTGTTCATATTTTAAG
>NW_020869884.1:181686-186686 GCF_003789085.1 Penaeus vannamei
CATTCTCTTCGCTTCCGTCCCACTCCTTACCCCCCCTTCTCCCCCCTTCCCATCCCCTACCCCTACCCCCCTCTTTCCCCACCCCCTTCCCTCCCCCTACCCACCACCCCCTCTTCCCCACCCCCAACCCCATTCCCACCCCCTACCCTACACCCTCTTCCCCACCCCCAACCCCATTCCCATCCCCCTCCCCTTACCCCCCTCTTCCCCCACACCCAACCCCATCCCCCTACCCATCCCCCTACCCCTACCCCTCTTCCCCCACCCCCAACCCCAGCAACCCCGTGATCCGAAGCCTCGAACGAACGAACGAACGAACGAAAGAAGCCCCAAGACGCTTCGGGCTTCAGAAGAGCACTAGGGCGTCGAGCAGCGTATCCAAGCGAGGCGGAGCGAGCGAAGGAGCCCAGGTGTGGGCCGTCGGGCTGTCGTAATTTTTTTCTTTTTTTTTCTTCTTCCTTCTTCTCTTTTAGGTGAGTTACGACGAATACGTATGTCGGCATTTTTTTTTTTTTTTTAGGTGAGTTACGACGAATACGTATATATCGGCATTTTTATTTTATCTTATTTTTTTATTTATTATTATTATTATTTTTTAGGTGAGTTACGACGGATACGTATATCGTCATTTTTTATTTTATTTATTTTTTTATTTATTATTATTATTTTTTTTAGGTGAGTTACGACGAATACGTATATCGCATTTTTATTCGTGAGTTACGACGGATACGTATATCGGCGTCTGCGGCAGGTGAGAACGACAGCCCCCTCGATGAGAATTGTCGTTTTGGGGGGATAATGGGGGCCGACTGCTGCAGATCCCAATGGCGCTGGGATCCCCGTGTCCCAATGGGGCCATTCGAGACACCTTCTATTGAACGATGGGAAGGTGGGGCTTGTCACGGCCACAGCTGAAATCGGAACATGAACACGTGTATATCCTAACACTTCTCTCTTTGTCATAAAAAAGTTGGGCGCTTGCTTTTGTGACGTAATAAACGGACTCCTCTTTGGGTTGTCTTCGCATAACCTCGAGAGATTATGATGATTATGTCACGCCAGTTATTTGCCCTCGAAAATGCATGACTGCCCCTCTCCCCCCTCAAAAAAAAAAAAAAAAAATCTATAAGTCATAAAAAAGATAGCGCGACACACGCTACTAATTCTTGCATCTGGTCCTTCCTTCCTTCCTACCCCCTGCCTTCTTCCTTCCTTTCCTTCTTTCCTTCCTTCTTCCTTCTTTCCTTCCATTCTCCCTCCTTTCCATTGTCTTCCCTCCCTCCTCCATCCATCCTTCGTTCCTTCCATTCCTCCTATCTTCTTTCCTTCCAATCTCCCTCCTTTCTCTTGTCTTCCCTCCCTCCTCCTCCTCCAATCCTCCGTTCCTTCCATTCCTCCTCCTATCTTCTTTCCTTCCATTCTCCTTTCCTTCCTTCCCTCCATTCCTCATTTCCATTCTTTCCTTCCATTCTTCGTCTTCCTTCCCTCCTCCTCCCATCCTCATTCCTTCCTTCCTCCTTCACTTCCTTCCATTCTTCTTCCTGTCTTTTCCTTCCATTCCTCCCTCCTTTCTATTGTCCTCCCTCCTCCTCCCATCCTTCGTCCCTTCCATTCTTCTTCATGTCTTCTTTCCTTCCTTCCTTCCTTCCTCCAAGGCTGTCCCATCTTCAAGACACTTTATTACTTCGTAGAAACATCAACTCGATAGCGAACTGTCGCGTCAGACCGGAAAGTGCAAGATCTATTGCGAGTTATGCATATATAATGGTATAAAGACCGCTAATGGTGTCCGTCTTAAAGCCCTTGTAATTTGGGATGATAAGGGGGGGTGATGGGTAGGGGTAGGGGGAATATCAGGGTAGGGATGGGGGAGGATTGGGGGGGAGATGTGAGTGGGTGGGGGGTGGGGGGATGAGGTGAAGATAGGATTTGAGGGGAGGGTTGGAGGTTTTGGAAAGGAGACGAAGTAAAAAGGATGGTTGTGTCCTTAAGAAGGTACTCCCCCTCCCCCTTCCCCCCCCCCCACCCCAAAAAAAAGAAGAAAAGAAAAGAAAAGAGAAATAGCAAAACACGATTCGAAATGCAGAGGTGAAAACAGGGGTGTGGGGGGAGGGGGGGAGTGGGGGAGGAAGAGATAATACCGAAATACCAATTCCTAACTGAAGAAAACAACAACAACAACAGCAGGAGTGCAGTTTTCTTGCAAATTTACCGCCAAAGTTCGTGGTAATTATGGCTCGTTGCAAGTTCTTGTTATTCGATAGTCAGAACTGCAAGATCTGCAAGAGCCTTCAAGAATGAACAAGATGATAACAGTGTGTTGATTACGACTCCTCTTGTGTTATAAGTACCACAGATAACTTCGTACACACACTTATAAAACTTGGGATACTGGTAGAAATTACTTACAAAAAGTCTGTGTGATATAATGCACTTGTTTAACGGTTTGCAGTTTGAGGGTTGATTTAACACTCATGTCAGAATCTGATGTTGCAGAGTATATATGCGGGTGTGTATGTGTGTATGTATATATGTATGATGCATATATGTATGTATATATGTATGATGCTTATATGTATGAATGTATTTATGTATGTATGTATGTATGTATGTATGTATATATGCATGCATGTATTTTTGTTTGCATTTATGTGTTTGCTTGTATGTATGCATCCATGTATATACGTCTATATGTATGTATGTACGTATGTACTTATGCATCTATGTATATATGCATGTATGTGCGTATATGTTTGTCTACATGTACAATACATATGTGTGTCTATCTATCTGTCTGCATATATGGTTGTACGTATGTGTATACATGTAAGTACTACACTTATGAATCCATAAAGCAAAATCAGCTAGGAAACATGATTCATAAATCTGTTAGGAAACATGTATACATTTAATTACAACACTTCTGAATTCCATCAATACTATAAAGCAAAATCTGCTAAGAAACATGAATGGATCTTCATCTTTACGTGCGTTATCTGCCCGGTCTGCCCACGTACGCCTTGGGGCCTCGGGACAAGCAGAGGCGAGGCGGCATTTGCGTGAATTAAGCGTCCGTGGCTCCGCTTCCCCACGCTATCGACGAGGGCGACTTGTGACCGACGGCGTGTGTACGTGTGGGTGTAGGGTCGTACTCACTCCCCCGTCTCTTCTTCTTTTCTTATGTTCCTTCTTCTTTTTCACTCTCCTTTTCCTTCTTCTTCTTCTTCTTTTTTTTCTTCTCCTTCTCTTCTTCCACTCCTCTCTCTTCTCGCTTCTTTCGCTCCCTTCTTCTTCTTCTCCTTCTTTTCTTCACTCCCCTCTTCCTTCTTCTTCTCTCCTTTCTTCTTTCTTTTCTCTTCTTCCACTCCCTCTCTTCTTCTTTCTCTTTTCTCTTCTACTCCCCTCTTCCTTCTTCTTTCTTTTTCTTTTTTCTCCTTCTCTTCTTCCACTCCCTCTTCTCTTCTCCTTCTCTTTTCTTTCTTCTCCTCCTTCTCCTCCTCTCTTCAACTCCCCTCTTCCTTCTTCTCCTTCTCTCCCCTGCCCGTCTCTTTCTACCTTTCCTCTCTCCTCTTATTTTTACTTTTTTACATTCCGTTTCACTCAGCTTATCTTCTCTCTGTTCTCTTACTTCTTTCTCTATTCCTCTCCTTCCCACTCTCCTCGCCTATATTTTCCTCCTCCTACCCTCCCATTTTTCCTTCCTCTCTTTTTCCTCTCCCTCCCTCTCTCTTACCCCTACTCTCCTTCTCTCCTTTTCCCTCTCCCCCTCCCCCCTTATCTTCCTTTCCCTCCATCTCAATCTCCACTCCCCTCCCTCTCTTCAACTCTCCTCCTCCTCCCCTGACACACCTCTTTGCCGCCCCTCTCCTCTCCCCTTTCCTCACCCCCCCCTATCCCCTTCCTCCTCGTCCTTATCTCAATCCTCTCCCTCTTCCCCCCTCCTTCAACTCTCCCCCCCACTGACACACCTCTCTGCCGCCCCTCTCCTCTCCCCCCCCTTATCCCCTTCCTCCCCCCCCTCGCGTCCCAACAAGTGTCGCGGGAGACATATTCAACAACCGTGAGACACAAAACTCGACCCCTTAGTACTCGCAAAGCCATTGGCGTAAGAGTAGAGAGGTCGCGTGTGCGGGCGTGCGGGCGTGAGAAGGGGGGGGGGGTTTGAGTTGGGGTTGTGGGTGTCTGAGAGAGGGAGGCGGGAGGAGGAGGCAGAGGGGAGGGGGGGTAAAGTTATGAAGATGGGAGGGGGTTGTGGGTGTATGAGAGAGGGGGGTGGGAGGTGGGAGGAGGAAGAGGGTGGGGAGGGGGGAAGTGAAAGACAGAAGGAGGGGGTGGGGGGGGGGAGGGTAAAGTTATTCCTTTCTGACTCCTCGAAAACGTAAGTAGATCATTATTTTCAAGCTCCGAGAATATCACTCTCGGGAGGCTGTGTGAAAGACATAAATCGGTTCTACTTTTGAAGACGATTTTATTTCCTCCCTTTTTTTTCTTTCTTTTTATCTTTCTTTCTTTTCTTTTAAGGTCTGGGAGGAGGTCGGGGGTGGGGTGGGGGGGGGGGGAGGGGGGGGGTAGGCAAGGGGTGCGGGAAGAGCAGATCTACTTTTGAAGGCGATTTTTTTTTCGTACTTTTATTTCTTTTTTTTTTCTTCTTTCTTTATAGTCTCGTGAAGGTTGGAGGTAGGTGAGGGGGCGACGGAGGAAAAAAAAAAAGAAGTGGAAAGAGGGGAGGGGAAAGGGAGGATGAGGAAGGGGGGGAAGGGGGGAGGGGGGAAGGGGGGCGTTGAATCAGAGGACAAAGAGACCTCGAAGTTGCTTCCGCTCCTCCCTGGCGAGCACATGGAGCAAGCCTCGCGGTCGGTCTTGCTTTTTCAACACTGCTTGAAAAGGGACGCAAATTGCACAATCATCAAGCGCGTTGCAAAGACACGGGGAATACTTAAATGGCTGTTTGTCTGGCCGTCTGTGGAGTGGGTGGTGGGGTAGGGGGGTGGGGGTAAGTA
>NW_020869884.1:191686-194186 GCF_003789085.1 Penaeus vannamei
TTACTACTACTACTATTACTATTATTGTTATTATTATTATTACTATTATTATTATCATTGCTATTATTTTCATTATTACAATTATCATCACAATCATTGTAGTTATTATCTTTATTATCATTATTATTCCTATCATTATTATTATTACTATTATCATCATCATTACTATTATCATCATCATCGTGATCCTAATCATCATCATTGTGATCATCGTCATCATCATCATCATCATTTCTATTATAATTAATTCTATCATAAATCCACATTTCACAATGTGTAATTATTGACGTATTGTTACTATTATTATTATCATTATTATCATTACCATAAACATTATTATTATCATCATTATTATTAATATTCTTATTATCATATCGATGTAATTATTATCACTATCATTATCTTTATTTTTATCATTATCACCATTATTATTATCATTATCATTATAAGTTTCATTATAAACTCTACAGAATTCTTAAACTATGTTTGATAATTGAATTATTATCATCATTACTACCATTATTATTAGCATTACAATTTTCATCCTTATTATCATTATCATCTTTATTATTAGTAACAGCAGTAGTAGTATCATCATCATCATCAACACAATCATCATCATATTCATCATTATTATTACTATCATTCTTCTTATTATTATCATCATCATTATTAAATTTATATGATAGACTCTACAGACTTTTGTATCCGTATCTCACTATATCTAATCATTGATATACTATAATTATTATCATTATTATTTACATTATTGTTATTATTGTTGTTATCATTATTATCCTCCTCCTCATCATCATTATTGTTATAACTATTATTTTTATTATTATCAATATTATTAATTTTTATCATTATTATCATTATGATTATTACTTTTATAATTATCATTATCAGTATCATTATCATACTCATCTTAATCATCATCACCGTTATTACTATCATTATTTCCATTAGAAACCAACATTTCACTATGTGTAATCATTTATTTGTCATTATTATCATTGTCATTACTATCATTATTGTTATTGTTATTATAACCATCATCATCACTATTATCTATATCATCTTTATCATCATTACTATTATCATCATTATATTTATTATTGTTATTCTTATTGTTCTTCTTCTTCTTATCATAATAATTATTATTTTTATCAAAATGATTATTATCATTGTCATTATTATCATAATTATTAGTGCTATTATCACCATTATTAGTGTTATCATCATCATTGTTATCATTACTATTATCATCATTGTTATCATAATTATTATTATCATTATCATTATTATCACTATTGATATCGTCAGTGCCGTCATATACTCTACGGACTTATTTACCCATATTTCACTGTGTTTAAAAATTTATTTCTTCTTATTATTATCATTATTATTATTATTATTATTATTACTTTTATCATTATTGTTATTATTATCATTATCATTATCATTATTATTATCATTATTATTATTACTATTATCATTATTATTATTATTATTATTATCATTATCATTATTGTTAGTATTATTGTTATTATTATGACTCTCATTATCATCATTATTATTATTATTATCATTATCATTATTACTTTATCATTATTATTATCATTATTATTATTATTATTATTATTATTATTATTATTATTATTATTATTATCATTATTATCATCATTGTTATTATTATTGTTATTATCATTATTATTATTATCATCATCATCATCGTCAGTATCTTTGTTATCTTTATGAACATCTTTATTGTGATTTTCATTATCATTAGTGTGACTAAAGTCTACGGATTCGTAACCCATATTTCACTATGTCTACTAATTTAATAATCATCATTATTACCATTATCATTATCAAAAGAGAAAGAGATAGATAGATAGATAGATAGATAGAGATAGAGAGAGAGAGAGAGAGAGAGAGAGAGAGAGAGAGAGAGAGAGAGAGAGAGAGAGAGAGAGAGAGAGAGAGAGAGAGAGAGAGAGAGAGAGAGAGAGAGAGAGAGTTAGAAACAAACACATGGGGAAAAATAGAACAACATCCCTTATTCCTGTTTATGTGACATATGGACAGCCCTTGCTATAGGCTGGAACAGATTTCGACGTACCTATATTCCGAACGTTTCACCGTCGGGCTTACTGTCACTCTCTTGGCGTTTATCCGGATTCGCTTACTGTTCCCTTAATTATTAAAGTTCGAGCTGGAGTACGTCCTAGCTGACACTCGAGCGCAGTCTCAAGGACGACCTCGAGCGCTTCCTTTGTTAAGTACGTTTCTCGGTGTTCTCAAGATTAGCCTGCGGGATTTTACAACAACGGCGATAATTTGCTCTGTTATTTTTTTATTTCTTTTTACAGGTTTCCATTTTATGTGCGGTTGGAGGATGTGGAATGGGGGATGGGGGTGGATAGAGGAGGAGGAAGTGGAGGAGGAAGTGGAGGAGAGGAAGAGGAGGAGGAAGAGGAGGAGGAAGAGGAAGAGG
>NW_020869884.1:201686-211686 GCF_003789085.1 Penaeus vannamei
AGAAACTTGGTAGTATACTAATAGAATCTTAGTTAGTAGAAATCTATCTCTCTCTTCCTCTTTCATTCTCTGTCTGTCTGTCTCTGTCCCTGCATCTGCATCTTCTACCTCCCCTTCCCCTCTCTTTGTTCCCATATTCCTTCCTAACACCACATTTCCCTTTCCTCTCCTTTTCGCCTAATCTTTATCCCTTTGTCCCTTCCACATATATAACCACATAATCACCGCCCCTTCCCGCCCCCCCCCCCCTTTATTCTCCCTCTGGGCTCGTGAGGTCATTAGCACAACCCTTAATTTACCTCCCCTTTGACCCCTGCCTTCCCCTTCTCCGTCATCTATCTAATACCATTTCCTTTTCTCCCTTTCCATATCATTTTCACAATTCCACCTTTCTCCATCCTTCCTTGTTCGCTTTCTAACCCTTCATTTTTCCCTTTTTCGATTATAAATGATCTCTTTCGCGTTCCTTCTCCTTCTAATACTTCCCTCATCACTTTCCCCTACGTCTCTGTTCTCTCGCTCTTCTTATCTTTATCACCCAACCCTCTTCCTCTGTTTACTCCGCGGCCCCCTTCCTTTTCACCCCCCCCCCCCCATCAAGCCCTTCCTCTATCTCCCTACCAACCATTTATTCAGCTTTTTTATTCACGTTATTTGCCCCCTCTTTATCCTCCTCTTTTGAACCTGCCTCTCTCTCCACCTCATTTTATTTACTCAATTTTCTCAGTTCTCCTCTCCTTTTCTACCATTCTCCCTTCTCATCTTTCTACTTCCTAATCTTCCGCTCAGCCCCACCTTCTCCCTCCCTCCTGCCCTCCTCCCTTTTCAATTTCCCTTCTTCCCTCACCTCTGCCCCTCCCACTTTCTACTCCTTTCCCCTATACACCCTTTTTTTTCATGCTCACCTCCCCCTCCCCCTCCCCTGTCTCCCCTCTTTTTTTTACCTCTTTCCCGCCCACACTAATCTTTCCCCCTCGACCCCTTTCTCCATTCTCCTCCTCCTTCCCTTCATTTTCCAGCCCTTCCTATCCCACACTATTTCTTACCCTATCCCCCTTCCCCTTCATCTTGCCTCCCTCTCCCCCTATTCCCCTGTACCTCTCCTCTCCCCTCCTCCTCCCCTCTCTTCTCCCTGTCTTCGCCTCCCCTCTCCTCTCCCCATACCTTCCCTCCTCTCTCCTCTCTCCGTACCCTTTCCCTCCTCCCCCCTCTCCCATACCTTCCTCCTCCTCTCCTCTCCCTCTCCTCTCCGTACCTCCTCCCCTTCCCCTCTCCTCTCCCCATACCTTCCCTCCTCCTCTCCCTCCCTCTCCTCTCCCCTCCCTCCTCCTCCTCTCCCTCTCCCTACCCCTCCTCCTCCCTCCCTACCCCTCTCCCCCTCCCCTCCTCTCCCCGTACCTCCTTCCCTCCTCCCTCCTTCCCTCCCCTCATTCCTACCCCCTCTCCCTCCCCTCTCCTCCCCTCCTCCTCCTCCCCTCCTCCCTCCCCTGCTCATCAACGGGCCCTCCGCCGGCCACTTGCTCGAGGCCACTTTAGGGCGAATCCTTCCCCGTATTCCCGACGAACATGTTGATGGCCGACCGTCACGCTTCACTTGCCGCCGTCTCATTGTCGGTCGTTCGTGATTTAGGTTTGTGTTGCTGGTCGTGTGTGTGTGTGTTGTGTTGGTTGTTTTTGTGTCGTTTGGCTTTGTGGTTGTGTTTTTTTTTGTCTTTTTTTTTTTGTTGGGTGTTTTTTGTTTTGTTTGTTTTTGTTTTGTTTTTGCTTGTGTTTGTGTTTGTTTTTTTTTTTATTTTTTTGTTTGTGTTTTTTGTTTTTTTGTTTGTGTTTTGTTTGTTTTTGTTTTTGGTTTGTGTGTGTTTTTGTGTTTTTTGTTGCGTTTTTGTGTTTGTTTGTTTGTGTTGTTTTGTTTTTTGTTTTTGTTTGTGTTTTGTTTTTTTTTTTTTGTTTGTGTGTGTTTTTTGTTTTTTTGTTTGTTTGTTTTGTGTTTTTTTGTGTTTTGTGTGTGTTTTTTTGTTTGTGTGTTTTTGTTTTTTGTTTGTATGTTTTTGTTGGTTCCTGTATGTTCTTGCTGTGTTTATAGGTTTGTGTATGTGTGGTTGCTCGACGGGGTGTGCTGATACTAGATATGTGAGTTGTCTATAATTTATGTGTGTGTCTTTACATGTATGGGATAAAAAAAGGAAGATAACCGAATATATACATAAAGGGGAAGAGAGAGAGGGAGAAAAAAATTATGGGGCAAGAATATATACATACAGTTGATTGATTCTATGGTAGATAATCCGTTGAACAGACAGACTAACCAGAGAGACAGAGAGACAGACAGATAGACGCCCTAAACCGATAGATAGACAGAACCGAAAAAAACCCAGCCAGGTTTGCAGATCGATATACAGACATACATACAATCAAACAGATAGATAGATACAGATAAATAAGGAAAATTATAGAAATCATAGAAATCATAAAAAAATAATAGAAAAATATAGATAATAGAAAAAGAAAAGATAATAAAAAAAAAAAGAAAAATGATAAAAAAGATAAATAAAATCATAGAAAAGCTACATTCGTGTTTGACTTTATGTTTATCATGACTCGAAATAAAATACATTTTTTTTTTTGTTTTTTTTCGTATACGCTTATATTTCTCTCTTTTTTTGTTCTTTTCTTTTTTCTTTTTTCTTTTTTTTCTTTTTTTCTTTTAGAACGCTTGCAATTGCATCTATTTCTCCGGAACAAACGTCATGCTGAACCCCGAAAAATGACTGAACGAGAGCATATACTTGCACCGGTGGAAGACTCGCCCTTTGTTTAGGCAGGTAAACAAAAGGAGAAGCGAAGAGGCTGGCTGTATTAAATAAACAATTTCTGGGATTTCGTTTTTTTTCCACTTTTATTCTTGGTTTATTTGTGTATTTGGCTGTTTTTTTTTTTTCTTTTTTTTACCGAGATTGGTGACTGGTTGGATTAAAGGAAGAAATTCATGGTTCTGTATCTTTTCTTTATTTTTTTTTTTTTTTTTTTTTCTTCTGGTTAGATTTGATTTATTCCAATCTTTTTCTTTTCTTTTCCTACAAAGTTAACAAATGCACGTTGATTCCACAGCAATTAATCTTACAGACATCCTTTATTTATTTGTTATTTATTTGAAAAAAAAGTATAAGCGTATACGAGCCTTTTTCCTAACTTTTTTCCTTCTTTATTCACCTGTTCTTTTACTAATCTCTATTCCCATTTTATCAATATCTTCCTATTCCCGAGATTCCGTAGCCAAAATTCCACCGCAGTGAATCCTACGGAATTCCTACACCTCCATCTCTCCAACGGGAAATCCTTGGCTCTACTAATCGCCAGCGGCCCTTAATCCCTCTCTTTATCCACGTCGCCCTATCTCTGCGTGTTCTCCGCGCGTAAATAACCCGATATTTTATTGACGGCGAGCATAGGATTCGGGGGAACCGGGTGGGGGAAGGGGAAGGGGGGACTGGGTGGTGTGGTGGTGGTGGGGGGAAGGGGAAGGGGGGAGTGGGGGGGGGGAAAGGGGGTGGGTGGGGGGAAGGGGGGAAGGGGGAGTGGGGGGGCTGGGGGTGGGGGAGGGGTGGCACGTGCGTTGCTCGCCGCGGCAGACAATTAGTGAATAATTCCATTCACTTCTCCTGCGTCGATCCACGTGATGCGGCTCCTGCACATTCATTATCGTCTCGCGCATAATTCATCGGGGAAGGGGAGCTGTGCGGACGGGGGGGGGGGAGGTTGGGGGAGGGTTGAGGTTGAGGGAGGGAGGGAAGGTTGCGGGAAGGTTGGGGGAGGTTGAGGGAGGTTGGGGAGGTTGGGGAAGGTTGAGGGAGGGTATTAAGTTGGGGGAGAGGTAGGAAAGTTGGGGAGTTGGGGGAAGTTTGGGGAAGGTTGGGGGAAAGTTGGAGGAGGTTGGGGAAGGTTGAGGGAGGTTAGGGGAGATAAGGGAAAGTTTCGAGAGGTTGAGGGAAGTTGGAGGAAGTTTTGGGGAGGTTGAAGGAAGGTTGAGATTAGGTTGGGGAGGTTGGGGAAGTTGGGGGAATGTTGAGGGAGGTTGAAAGGAGGTTGGGAGAAGGTTGAGTGAGGTTGGGGGAAGTTTGGGGAGGTAGGGGGGTTGTGGAGGCTTAGGAAGGTTGAAGGAGTTGGAAGAAGGTTTGAGAGATTGGGAAAGGTTGGGGAAGTTCAAGGAGGTTGGGGAAGGTCGGTAAAAAAATAAGGAAGGTTGAGGAAACCAAGGAAACCGCGGAAAATAAAGAAGGTTGGGGAAAGGTAAGCAAAGCTGATGGAGTTTGGAGAAGATTAGTGAAAGCTAAGAGAAGTCCAAGGAAGGTTAAGGAGGACATGAACAAGGCTAATGAAACCTAAAAGAAGGCTGAGAAAGGCTAAGAAAGGCTAAGAAAGCTGGACGAAACAGGGAAGGCTCAGGAAAGCTAAAGAAAGCTGAGGAAGACATGGCGATGGGTAAGGAAGACAAAAAGATATTAAGAGAAGGAAAGAGAAGGAGGGACGGAGGAGAGAGAGAGAGAGAGAGAAGAGAGAGAGAGAGAGAGAGAGAGAGAAGAGAGAGAGAGAGAGAGAGAGAGAGAGAGAGAGAGAGAGAGAGAGAGAGAGAGAGAGAGAGAAGAGAGAGAGAGAGAGAGAGAGAGAGAGAGAGAGAGAGAGAGAGAGAGAGAGAGAGAGAGAGAGAGAGAGAGAGAGAGAGAGAGAGAGAGAGAGAGAGAGAGAGAGAGAGAGAGAGAGAGAGAGAGAGAGAGAGAAGAGAGAGAGAGAGAGAGAGAGAGAGAGAGAGAGAGAGAGAGAGAGAGAGAGAGAGAGAGAGAGAGAGAGAGAGAGAGAGAGAGAGAGAGAGAGAAGAGAGAGAGAGAGAGAGAGAGAGAGAGAGAGAGAGAGAGAGAGAGAGAGAGAGAGAGAGAGAGAGAGAGAGAGAGAGAGAGAGAGAGAGAGAGAGAGAGGAGAGAGAGAGAGAGAGAGAGAGAGAGAGAGAGAGAGAGAGAGAGAGAGAGAGAGAGAGAGAGAGAGAGAGAGAGAGAGAGAGAGAGAGAGAGAGAGAGAGAGAGAGAGAGAGAGAGAGAGAGAGAGAGAGAGAGAGAGAGAGAGAGAGAGAGAGAGAGAGAGAGAGAGAGGGCGTATAAGTAGATTTCAACTCGAGACTCACTTAGTCGCCGGCTTGGAGGGAAGGGGGTAGGAGGGAGGGGGATGTGAAGGACGGGAGAGGAAAATGGCATCCGGCAATTAGTACTTGGCAACTGCATTAGTCTTCTTCGCTCCAAGAGAAGATTCTTCCTTTCCATTTTCTTGGGTTGGCTACACTGCTCCTGGTATCCGAGGCTAGATTGGCTACACTGCGTCACTAGGGCAGTGCTATTTCTTTATTGCTATACGAGATGATACGAGAGTTTTTCATTACTTTTTTAATTTTTGGGATGTCTATGTGTATATGTTTGTCTTCGTAAAGTATGATACGCACAAACAACAAACAAAGATCCGCCTATGAACACAAACAAACAATCACAAATACAATAATACGTACGCAAACACACACACACATAGACTATTCTTTCACCGTCTCTTTACCCTGTCGGAAGCAACATTCACCTGACTACGAGAGTAATTATTAATGAGATGTTAAAAGCAAACCCCGGGCAATTCTGGGTTGTTTCCGCGGTTCGCTCGGCTTGACAACTTGCTCTACTTTCTTGAGTAAACATCACAGCATTCTTTGTGGATTGGAGAAAAAAAAAGATAAACATTGTCTTTCTCTATGGGGTCTATGTATGTAATCTCGTATTTTATTGATTTTTTTTTCTCTCTCTCTTTCTCTTTCTCTCTCTCTCTCTATTTCTCTCTCTCTCTTCTCTCTCTCTCTCTCTCTCTCTCTCTCTCTCTCTCTCTCTCTCTCTCTCTCTCTCTCTCTCTCTCTCTCTCTCTCTCTCTCTCTCTCTCTCTCTCTCTCTCTCTCTCTCTCTCTCTCTCTCTCTCTCTCGCTCGTCCTCCTCTCTGGAGATAGGGAAGCAGATAGAAAGCAGAGAGAGAAAGAAAGAGAAGAGGAAAGAAGAAGTAAGAGGCGAAAAAGGAAGAGAAGAGGAGAGAGAGAGGAAGAGGAGAAAAAAGGCAGAAAGAAAGAGGAAGAGAAAGAAGAGGAAGTAAAAAGGAGAAAAAAAGGAAGAGAAGAGGAAGAGGAAGAAGAAGAGCAAGAGTAAGAGAAGAGAGAGGGCTGAGAAGAGGACAAACAGACGCTCGAAGACTCTCAAAGCCAGTTCTTGTTTCTCGGACTGATAGCAATATGAGGAGGAGAGAAAATGGAGGAGGAAAAAAACATTGACGTTTCTCTATTTCATCGATATGATATGCGCCACAGGTCTCGGCAGGAGGGGGGTGGAGGGAGGAGAGAGAGGGAGGGAAGGGGGGAAAAGGCGTGCGGGAAGGGGGAGGGAGGGAGGAGGAGGGAGAGAGGGAGGGAAGGGTGGAGAAGGAGGGGTGGAGGGAGGGAAGGGGGGGAAAGAGCGGGGGGAGGGAGGGAAGGGAGAAGGAGGGAGAGAGGGAGGGAAGTGGATGGAGTGAGGAAGGAAAAGGAGAGAGGGAGGGAGAGAAGGGGGGAAAGGCGTGTGGGAGGATGGAGGAAGGGAGGGAGGAGGGAGAGAGGGAGGAAGGGAGAGAGGGAGGGAGGTAAGAGAAAGGTGGAGGTGAGAGAATGGGGAAAGGCGTCGGGGAAGGACGGAAGAGTAGGAGAGGAGAGAAAGTAGGCAGGAAGAAAGGGGGTGGGTAGAGGAAGGAGAGATTGGACGGGGGAAAGGGAGGGAGGAAGAATTAAGGAAAAAGGAAGAAAGGAAGAGGGGATAGAGAGGCGGAAGAAGGAAGTAGGGGAAAAATTCGAGAAAGGCAAAGGAATGAAAGAACGGATAAAAGAAGAGAGAGGTGGGAAATGGAGTGGGAAAGGAGCGAGAATAAAGGTGCAAAAGAACGAGAGGGAGAAAGAAGGAGAGGGAAGAGAGGTAAGGAGGATAAGCAGGAAGAAGAGAATAGGAGGAGAGAAAAAGGATATATAGATAGGTAGATAGATAAATAGATAGATTGGTAAACTGACAGATGGATAAATATATAGATAAATAGACGGAAGGATATATAGACAGATGAGTAGATGTATATATATAAAGATAGATACAGCGAGAGAGGAAAGAGAAAGAGAGAGAGAGAGAGAGAGAGAGAGAGAGAGAGAGAGAGGAGAGAGAGAGAGAGAGAGAGAGAGAGAGAGAGAGAGAGAGAGAGAGAGAGAGAGAGAGAGAGAGAGAGAGAGAGAGAGAGAGGAGGATAGATAATACATCTGGGGAGAGAGGCGAGGGGGAAGGGAGAGAAGGAGGAAATAGGAAGGGAAAGAGGGAGGGAAGAGGGAGGGGAGGGAGAGAGGGAAGGGGAAGGGGAGGGAGAGAGAGTATAAGGTCATCTCCTGGAATATGACGGTCAGCGCTTTCCCATTTTGTCATCAGGATCCTGGTATAAACGTAATGGATGTAGGTGTACTCTGTTTGTCTGTCAGTCAGCCAGTCTTTGTGTCTGTCTGTCAACCACTCTACCTATCTAGGTTGGTTGGTTCTGTCTTCATGTCTGTCTGTCTAGTTATCTGTATGACCCTGTGTTTATTTGTTTGTTTGTATATGTGTCTTTCTTGTCACTAGACTTTTTATGGACGAATTTCATTTCAACTTTACTAATACAAACCTTGAATAGAAAAAAAAATCCTATTAAAAAAGAAATAAAAAAAAAGAAAACCACAAAACGAGCAGAAAGATAGAGAGAAAAGAGAAAGAATGAAAATGAGAATAAGATGGAAACGACAGCTGGTAAGAAAGAAAAAAAATAATTATAGCAGCACACCTCTCTGCAGTTATCGTGCATATGGCACCCACACCCAATCCTTCCGGACATAGCTGTTGCGTAAATCCAATTTTGTCTTAAACTGTAAAACCTATAAGTTTTTTTTTTTTTTTTTTTTTTTTTTTTTTTTTTTTTTTTTTTTTTTTACTTTTATTTTTTCTTTGGGGTTTTATGTTGCCATATTTTTGTTTCGGTAAATTGAAATAGATTGGAAGGAACCTATCTATCTATTTGTCAGTCTGTATGTCTCTGTCAGTCAATCTATTTATATCTCAAAAAGTAGATAGATATAAGAAATATGTACCTTCCTATATAAAAAGATATAAAATGGTAAATAACAATTCACGAGAAAATGAAACCAAGTTGATTCGTGATTGACTTATCCTTCTCATATTAATAAGCTGTTCGTGTTGAAAAGATCGTTGATTGATAGCCTTTAACAAAGAACAATATCGTATTTTTTGAATGAAGAAAAAAATAGACACTGATTTGAAATCATCTCTCAAATTCAAAACCGTATTATTCTTAATTCACGGTTTTATCTCTCTCTCATTCTCTTTTCTTCTTTCTCTTTCATTTATTTATTCGTCTCCGCTCTTTTAAAGCGTGTCTTTCTTTCTTCTCTCTTTCAGTATGCGTCTGTCTTGTCTATTTTCTCTGTCTCTGTCCGTCTCTCTCTCTCTCTTCTCTTCTCTCTCTCTCTTCTCTCTCTCTCTCTCTCTCTCTCTTCTCTCTCTCTCTCTTCTCTCTCTCCTCTCTCTCTCTCTTCTCTCTCCTCTCTCTCTCTCTCTCTCTCCTCTCTCTCTCTCTCTCTCTCTCTCTCTCTCTCTCTCTCTCTCTCTCTCTCTCTCTCTCTCTCCCTCTCTCTCTCTCTCTCTCTCTCTCTCTCTCTCTCTCTCTCTCTCTCTCTCTCTCTCTCTCTCTCTCTCTCTCTCTCCTGCTCTCTCCTCTCTCCTCTCTCTCTCTATCTCTCTCTCCTCCTCTCCTCTCTCATCGCTCTCTCTCTCTCTCTCTCGCTCTCTCTCTCTCCCATCTCTCCTCTCTCTCTCTCTTCTCTCTCATCTCTCTCTCTCTCTCTCAATCTCTTTCCTCCTTATACGCCTCTTAATGTACATATAACCGACTGATCACCCAAAGGCCCGAAAGTACCGAATGGCATAAGCAAACTCGCCCTTGTCATCCCTAATCACAAGACTTAGATTTGCCTGAGGATGTCCAGACACGGATATCACTTACTGATGGTGATAATGGGATTGAAAGTCATCCCTGAAATAACATTATAGACATGACTCGGACGTGTCAGGAGGCATGGAAGCTTGGCGTGGGGGGTATTCTTAGATTTAAGGAGGAAGGTGGAACAGAGGGAGGGAGGGATGGATGGAGGGAGGGAAAGAGGAAGGAGGAACGGAGGGAGGGAGGATGGGAGGGAGGGAGGGATGGAGGAGGAAGGGAAGGATGGATGGAAGGAGGGGGGAGTGAGGGATGGAAGGACGAGGGAAGGATGGAGGGATGGAAAGAGGAGGTAGTGAGTGATGGAAGGAGGAGGGAGGGATGGATGGAGGGAGGTAGGGAGGAAGGAAGGGAAGGAAGAGGAAAGAAGGAAGGAAAATGAGAAAAGGAGGAGGAAAGATGGAAGAACAGAAGGGTGAAAGAGTATGGGAAGGAACGAGGAGGATGAATGGAAAGAGGTGGGCGGGAGAAGGGAAAAAGGAGAGAGGAGGAGGATGGGAGGGATGGAGGAAGGGAAAAAAGAAGGAACGACGGAAGGAGAAGGGAAAAGGAAGAGAGGAGGGAATGAGGGAGTGGAAGGAGGGAAAAGAAGTGATGGAAGGAGAGAGGGAGGGAGGGAATGAAGGAGGGAGGAGGAGGGAATGAAGGAGGGAGGAGGAGGGGTTTGCAGTAGTAAGGGAAGTGGAGCAAGGGGTAAGGGGAAATGAAGTAGGGCTGGAGAGTAAAGAAGAAGGAGAGGAAGTGAAAAAAAAGGAAAAATAGAATGACGAAAAGATGAGAAAGAAGAACGGAAGAGAAAGGATAACATACAAAATGGAGAAAGTGAAGGAGGGAGAGGAGGATGGAAAGAAATAAAACGGAGTATGAGAAAAAAAAGGGA
>NW_020869884.1:216686-226686 GCF_003789085.1 Penaeus vannamei
GTTCTGGAGAGGGGAGTTCTCAGGCTAGAGAAAGGGATTTGGGTTGTTTTGGGGGGATAGGGGCTGGGTAGTGGTCTGAAGGGTGTTTCTCAAGACGGTGTATTCTTAGTCTGGGGGTTGGAGGAGGAGGGAAGTGGAGGGTGGGAAGTGGATGGGGCATTTCCCTTGCCATAGGGAGAGAGGGTGGGGTGGGTAGGGGGTGATAATTGGAAATGTTTTCTCGAGGGAAGGAGGGAGGAGGGGGGAAGGAGGGGGAGGGGTTGGTATTCTTCGAGACGGGGGGGCGTGTGAACACACACACATACGCATAAACCTCTAAAACTGCAGCGTTGGGTGTGGATAACGTTTATTTACGTGTTGTGTTCTTGCCTTCCATTTTATTTTTTTTTTTTTTTGTCTCGAGGCTTTCAGAAGGCTTTTCTTCAGTGCTTCGTTTTTTTGTGTATGTGCGGAGGGTAGGGGGCAGGGAGGGAGGGGGTAGGGAGGGAAGGAGGGGTCTTTGGGTACACGTGGGCCTTCCGTGTGCTTAACGTCTGATCTTTCTAATTGCGTTGAGGATTTTATCTCTCTCTTCTCATCCCCTATTTTTCTAATTCCAACTCCCTTTTTTATCTTCCGGTAAACGCTCACATAACATACATACGCACACCCACACGCAAACATTCACATAACATACGTACACCTACACGTAAACACACACATAACATACGCGCACCCAACACAAACACACACAAAACATACGCTTATCCACACACAAACACACACACAAACATACGTATACAAATACAAACACACATAACGTACACAAACACACATGTACACACACACACACACACACACACACGCAAAATCCTCCATCCTACACACACACAAAACATGCCCTCAACCCCAGTTACCCCCCCCCCCTCAACCCTCTTACCCCTCCCTTAAACCCCCACTTACCCCCCGCCTCAACCCCCCCCCTACGCATTCCCATTCCCCCATTCCTCCATTCCCATTCCCGATCTCGTTGTTCCGTGCCAAGTTCCCTCGCCGGGAATAGCGCCCTTCCGGTCTCGGTGTCTTCGCCAGCCCGCCCACTCCTGTTCTTGTTTTTTTTGTTTTCCTTCTTTCGTTTTGCTCTTGTCTTTGTTTGCTTGTTTTGCTTTGCTATAGACAAGGCTGGGTGTATGAAGATCAGGAAAGATGGGAATAGGACGAAGTTACAGCTAAAGAAACGTGTATGCATAAACCTGCGCAAAAATAAATAAATAGATAAATAAATGATAAATAATGAAAAAAATAATAATAAATAAAAAACGTAAATAAAAGTATATATACTATATATATATATATATATATACACTATATATATATATATATATATATATATATATATATATATATATATATATATATATATCATATATATATGACACACATACGGTACATATAAATGTATATATCCATTCATGTATGTATATATCTAATTATCTATCTATCTATCTATCTACCTACGCGTATCCTTGTCTTCTTGTATCTATCCTTGTCTTCAGCACATCCGTCTCAGCTAATCCTTATCTCTTCCAGAACCTCTTTATCGTACCTTAACCCCCTCTCTCCCCTCCCTTATCCCCCCTCTCTCTCCCCCTGCCCTAACCACCCCCCCTCTCTCTCTCCTCTCCCCTATCCCCTCCCTCTCTCTCCCCTCCTCCCTATCCACCCCCTTTCCCTCCTCCCCTATCCACCCCCCCCTCTCTCTCTCCCTACCCCCCCACCCCCACCCCCTCTTCTCGATAAAACCCCCCTCCTCTTTCCTCCTCTTTCGAAACGCCAAACAGGAAAACCCCGACAACACTCGAGACACACTTAAGACACACTTAAGAGACACACTTAAGAGACACACTTAAGAGACACACCCTGAGAACACCGGAACGCAACGCGGATATAACACATATAACACATCCCTCACGGGTGTATTCCGCGTGGATAATATCGCGGGTTGATGTTGATATATTGACACAACACAATTATGCAATGCGCCGACAGAGTTCCGGAACGGGATGTGACACTGCAATATGCAAGTTCAATACATCGATGCAAGGTTTGTACAACAGAATACAATACAATCCGCAATTTGCCAATATGCAATATGCAGTGATGTGATATATATGTATGTTGAAAAAAAGGGCTTTAACTTATTGCAAAAATGATGCAATGCTCACAAATCCTCTTTTGCAATCTTTGACATTTTGCCATTGACAATTATTAAAATAACAGTGACCATATTAACAATTTCGATAATCATTATTACTATAAAAAGTGGCAATAGGGACAACAATAATATAAATGAAAAATATAATCACAACAATAATGATGACAATAACGAGAACAACCATAACGACGATAACAACAACAACAACACGAATAAATGATAATAATAATGATAATGATAATGATAATGGTGAAGATAGTAATGAAAAATATAATCACAACAATAATGATGATAACGAGAACACCATGATGATAATGTTAACAATAATAGTAATAATGAAAATGATAATAATAATGATAATAATGATAATAGTAATTGTAATAACAGTAATAATAATGATGATAATAGTAATAATAACAATAATAATAGTAATTTAATATGATAAAAATATAATGTAAAATAACACTGATAATAATAATAATGATAATGATAATGATGATGATGATAATAACAATACATATACTACTACTATAATAATGAATAATAATAATAATAATAATAATAATAATAATAATAATAATAATAATAATAATAATAATAATAATAATAATAATAATAATAATAATAATAATGATATATGATAATAATAAATAATAATAATAATAGAATAATAATAATAATAATAATGATAATAATAATAATATATAATAATTAACAAATAACAATAATAATGATAATGAACTAATGATAACATCAACATGATGAAATTTGATAACATCAATAATAAAGATAAGATGATGCTTGTGAAAACAATAATGGCAATAGTGACGATCATAATAATAACATTACAAATAGTTAGAAGTAAAAATAGCAGTAGAGAATAATAGAAGGTAATAATCGCGCTGAAAGGAAGGGGAAAAAGAAAAAGGAAAGGAGAGAAAGGGGAGGAAGATTGCGTGGAAGAGAGAGAGGGGAGAGGCTGAGAGAGGGGAAAGGGTAGGGAGGGATTGCATGGAAGAAGAAGAAAGGGGGAAAGAGTGAGAGAGGAGAAAGGAGAGAGGGATTGTGCGAAAGAGAAGGGAGCGAGAGGATGGGAGGGAGAACCGCGAGGGAGAGGGGGAGGAGAGAGGAGAGGAGAGAGAGGGGAAGAGAGGGAGTGAGAGGAGTTGAGGGGAGTAGAAAGGAATAGAGTTTGGTAGGAAGTGGGAAGGGTAGATGACAAAGGAGAAAGGCGAATGGGATGGTGTGAGAAGGGGAGAGAAAACCTAAAAATAGATGGCAAGTAGAAAGGAAAGGATAACGAAACGGAGAAAAAGAGAGAGAGAAAAAAAGATGGACAGAGGAAACGGGGAGAGAAAGAGGCAAATGGAAAGATTAGCGACGGAAAAAAGGAGGAAAACGAGGAGAGGGAAAGAAGAAGCCAGAAGAGAGGAGATACGTAACAAAGGAGAGTAAGAAAAGAAAATCGAAAGAAGAGAGAGCCTTAAAAGGAGAGCAAAGGGAGAGGAGCAAGCGAAGGAAATGCAGGAGGCAGAAGGAGGGAGAGGAGAGGAAGGAAGAACGGTGAGTGGATGGAGAGGGAGAGCGGGCGCAAGGGATGGAAGGGGGAGGGGGGGAGGGGGTGCAGCGAGGAGGCAGAAGGAGGGGGAGGAAGGAGAGGGGAAGAACGGTGAGAGATGGAAGGGGGGGGGGGGGGCGGAGAGCGGACGCAAGGGGTGGTAGAATAGGGGAGGGAGAGGGGGTGCAGCAAGAACCTTCGGGCGTCTGCTGTTGCCATGGTGATTGAACAATAATTTCGTGTCGTAAACGTGTCGTAAATTGATTACATCTCCATCTCTTATCGCGCTGGAGGCCTACGGGTGGGGGGGTGGGGTGGTGGGGGTAAAGGAGGGAAGGGAGAGGAAGGGAGAGAAAGGAAGGGAAGATAAAGGAGGAGAGAGGAGAGGAAGGGAGAGAAAGGAAGGGAAGATAAGGGAGCGGAAGGGAGAGGAAGGGAGAGAAAGGAGAGAGGAGGAGAGGGAGAGGAAGGGAGAGAAAGGAAGGGAGATAAGGAGCGGAGGGAGAGGAAGGGAGAGAAATGAAGGGAGATAAGGAGCGGAGGGAAAGAAGGGAGAGCAGGCGAATAAGGAGCGATGGACGAGGAGGGAGAAGGAACGGGGAACAAAATTAAAGATGAGGGATGCTGGAACACAGAGGAGAGAAAGAAGACATCGACAGAATGGGGAAATATGAAGGAATGGAATAAAAAGAAGAAGGCAGACGAAAAATATAAAATATTGAGTATAGATTTATAAACATTGAGGGAGAGAGTGAGTGAGCGAGCGAGCAAGTGAGAGAGAGGGAGAGAAAGAGAGAGAGATACGAGAGAGAGAAAGAGAGAAGAGAGAGAGAGAGAGAGAGAGAGAGAGAGAGAGAGAGAAGAGAGAGAGAGAGAGAGAGAGAGGAGAGAGAGAGAGAGAGAGAGAGAAGAGAGAGAGAGAGAGAGAGAGAGAGAGAGAAGAGAGAGAGAGAGAGAGAGAGAGAGAGAGAGACGAAGAAGAGAGAGCGAGAGAGAGAAGAGAGAGAGAGAGAGCGAGCGAGCAAGTGAGAGAGCAGAGAGACAGAGAGAGGAGTGTGTGTGGTGTGTGTGTGTGGTGTGTGTGTGTGTGTGTGTGTGTGGTGTGGTGTGTGTGTGTGTGTGTGTGTGTGTGTGTGAGAGAGAGAGAGAGAAGAGAGAGAGAGAGAGAGAGAGAGAGAGAGAGAGAGAGAGAGAGAGAGAGTGAGAGAGAGAGAGAGAGAGAGAGAGAGAGAGAGAAAGAGAGAGAGGAGAGAGAGGAGAGAGAGAGAGAGAGGGAGAGAGAGAGAGAGAGCCTCCTCGTCATCCTCTTCCTTCCGTCTTCCCTCCTCCTCTCTCCCTCTCTCAATCCCTCCTTCCCATTTACCCTCTCACTCTCCCTCTCCTTTATTCTCATCCTGTCCTGTCCTCTCCCTCTCCCTCCTCACTCTCCTTAATCCCCTCCCCCTCCCACACCCTTTCCCTATTCCTTCTCTCTATCACCGCTTTTCCTCTCTCTTTCTTCTCTCTCTCTCACCCCTCACACACACTCTCTCTCTCGTCTTGACCCCCTCTCTCTCCTGCTCGCCTTCTCTCTCCTCCCCTTCCTCTACCTATTTCTTCTTTCCTCTCCCTATTCCCTTCTCCTCCTCCTCTCTCGTCTCTTCTCTCTCTTCCTCTCGCCTTCCTTCTCTCTCTCCTCTCCTCTCTCTCTCTCCTCTGCCTAACCTATTCCTCTCCCTCTCCCCTCTCATCCTCTTCCTCTCCCCATTCCCTATTCCCTCTCTCTCTCCATAATTCCCACCTCCTCTCCTATCCTCTCCCTCTCCCTATTCCCTCTCCCTCCTCCCTCTCCTCTCCCTCTTCCCTTCCCTCTCCCTCTCCCTCTCCCTCTCCCTCTCCCTCTCCCTCTCCCTCTCCCTCTCCCCTCTCCCTCTCCTCTCCTCTCCTCTCCCTCTCCCTTTTCCCTCTCCCTCTCCTCCCCCTCCTCTTCTCTCCCTTCCAAACAGAAACACAAACATTCGAAAATGCATTGCTTCTCGCTTTCCAAAATAATTCCTCTCCGGCCTTTATTAAATTCCCTATCAACGGCATATTGAATAGTTTGCAACGAATTATTTCTGTGACTCTAATTGCTTAATATGCAAGTGAAAAGAAAGAAAAAGAAAAAAAAGATAATAAGTCAAGAGGTCAAGCAATATACCTCAAAATTGGATTAACTTTCGCCGGATATTCTAGAGAAAGGCATAAAAACACGAAAAAGAAAGAGAGAAAATAGTATATAGAATTGTTTGAAAAAAAGAAAAAGAAAGAACTGATATATGAAACTGATGAAAAAAAAAAAAAAAAACAAAAAAAGAAAAGAAGAAGAAAAATACAAAAAATTGCCGAAAAAGATTTTTTAAAAAAAATAGAAATGAAAAAAGTGTTGCCAGTCGCGGTAGATTAAAGCTGACAGTCAATATTTTCTTGATTATGCATCGTCGAATGGATTGGATTATGGCGATTTGGCAACACTGTTTAGGCGAAATCGGTTTGTGGTTATTAATCGGCTTCATGTGTATTTAAGAGCAATTACTCTTGTGTGTATGTTTATGTTTTAAATATAAAAATAATGAGTGGATGAATACATAAATAAGTGGAAACATAATTACAAACACACATACACACACACGGGCGACACACATACAGACACACTGGCACACACACACACACACACGCACACTGTTGCACACACACACACACACACACACTCACACATGGACACACACACACACACACACACACACACACACACACACACACACACACACACACACACACACCACGCACACACACCGCACACATGTACACCACACACACATTACACAAATACACACATAACACAACCAACACCACACACACGATGCGCACATGTACACAAGAAGATCAACGATACATCAACACCCAATGCATATGTTAAAGTTCAGTCATCTATATACGCTCAACTGCAACTTTTGATTCTTTCGCCTAAAACACTTCATTTACACTTTCTCGTCTTTCATACACATAAACATCCACGTACACACACACATACACACACACATATTTACATTTAAACACAAAACACAAACACAACACACACATAGTCAGATTTAAACACAAACACAAAACATACACACAACACACACACACACACACACACATTTACACACAACACACAAAGACACACAAGCCACACACACACACACACACACACACACACACACACTCACCACACACACACACACACACACACGCACACTCTCTCTGTCTCTCTCCCTCTCACACTTCACATATTCACATGGACACACAGAAACAAAGACATACACACGTATATACAAAGACACACCCACAGCCACACACGTATTTGAAAAGATAAATCCTTTCTATTCCTCTTCCAGGCTCAGCAATCTCCCCCCCCCCCCCCCATCCTATCCCCCCTCCCCCTCTCACACGGATCCCCCGCTTTCTGGGAGGATAGACCCTTCTGGAGCGAAAATAGACGATAATGTTCACGAGAGAAACAAAACCCGGATTGCAAAACACGGGATCTTGCTGTTCTTCTCCCTCTGTCTCTTGCTTTCTCTTCATTCTTTCTATTTTTTCCTTTCTCTCCTTCTCTGTTTTTTTTTTTCTTTTTGTCTCGTACTTTTTTTTTTTCTTTATTTTTCTCTCTTTCTCGCTCTCTCACTCCTCTCATCTCTCTCTCTTACTCTTTATACTCTCCTCCTTCCCTCTATCGCCCCTCTTCCACACCTTTTTCTTTTTCTTTCATCCTCTTTAGTTTTTAGTTTTCTCTTTCGTTTCCTCCATATTCCTCTACGCCCCTTCCCCCTTCCCCTCTCCCTCCTCCTTCTTCCCCTCCATCTCCCCCTTACTCCATCTCCCTCCTTCCCTCTCCCATCCCTTCCCTTCTCCTCTCTCTCTCCTCCCTCCCTCCCTCTCTCTCTTCCTCCTTCCTCCACCTCTCCTTCTCCCCTTCCCTCTCCCCTCCTTCCCCTCTCCCCTTCCCCCTTCCCCTCCCTTCCCTCCCCCTTCCCCCTTCCCTCTCCCTCCCAGGCCCCGACCGCACTCAAACAGATATTTTGTTCAGCTGAAAGAAACAAGGGCTGTTTCATTTTGCTTTTGTGTGATATTCCGCGAGAGTATCCCCCCCTCCCCTCTCCCCCTGCTCGGAGCCGAGTGCGTGTGGTTTGGCGCTGGGAGGGGGTCTAGCAGGGGCGGGGGGTCTAGGGGGAGGGTCTAGTAGGGGTGTGTGTGGGGAAGGGGTCTAGCACGGGTGTGGGCAAGCAGGGGAGGGGGTCTAGCAAAGAGGGGTGGGGGCAAGAAGGGGTAGCAGGGGTCCAGGGGTGGGGGCAAGCAGAGAGAGAGAGGGTCCAGCAGGGGTGTGTGGGGTGGGGGTCTAGCAGAGGGAGCGGTCGAGCAGGGAGAGGGCGTGTGGTCGCACTGTTGGTACACACATACAGACGAGCTTACACACACACGCACATACAACTACGCACAAATACGCTTATCCTTTTCTGTGTTATTTCTGTGATTGTCTATATATGTATGTATATACACATATTTGTGTATGAGTGTGTATATGTGTTTGTGTATGTATATGTGTATGCCTGTGTATGTGTGTGTATGCCTGCGTATGTATAAATGTGCGCATGCCTGTGCATGTGTGTGTGAATGCCTGTGTATGTTTGTATGTGTATGTCTATCTGTATGTGTGTGTGCCTATCTATCTCCCTTCCTATCTACACATTTACCTATCCACCTATCTATCTAATCTATCTATCTACTAGACACATGCATATATACAAACACACACTTGCAAGGCCACTCACACGGTGACCAGGAAAGCCATGAATACCAAAACAGAAACGAATAAGGAACAGAGAAAACCGCCGAGAGAAGAGGCAACCGAGAAGCGAAACAATAAGAGGAAAAAGAAAGAAGTGAAAGGGAGAGAAAGAGAAGCAGAAAGGGGGGGGGGACTCACAATAACGGGTGAATAAAGGAAAGAGAGCGAAATTTAGGAAGGGTAAAAACAAAAGTGAAAATACACAGAAAATCATGATTGTAAAAGGGTAAACATACATTACTTAGAACGAGAGTGAATTAGTGAGAGAGAGAGAGAAGAGAAGCAAAGAGAAGAGAAGAGAAGAGAAGAGAAGAGAAGAGAAGAAAAGAGAAGAGAAGAAAAGAGAGGAGTAGAGAAGAGCAGAGAAGAGAAGAGAAGAGAGAAAGAGAAAGAGAAGAGAGAGAAGAAAGAGAAGAGAAGAGAAAGAGAAGAAGAAGAAGAGAAGAGTAGAAGAAAGAGAGAAAAGAAAGAAGAGAAGAGAAAAAAACGAGCACGAGTAACAGTTATCGAAGAAACAAATAACATAACAGAGCAAAGGTGATTAATGGTGAATGAATTAGGATAACATTACATGAAGAAATATTAGAAAAAGAAATAACAAAAAAAAAAAAAAAAAAAAAAAATAACATTACTTGAAGAAATATCACAACACACGTGGTGAGTAATGGTGAATAATGGTGTGTGAATCATGAGTAAATCGCCAAGGCGTAAGGATTATCTGTAGATAAATCTTCGCCGTTTCCCAAAATGTTGAACGAATTATATACAATTCTTAATGATGAATATGTTTTTTTTTTTTTTTTTTTTTTTTTTTTTTTTTTTTTTTTTTTTTAGGATGTATGATGAAAGAGGCATACCACTTTAATGCCCAAAGATGCATGGCCATGAGAGGAAAGGGGATAATGCTGTGTGATGCTGCATATTTTGCATGATGATAATGACGTACAGTGCATGGTGATGAATAGATTGCCTGCATTATAGGAAGAAGTGGGGTTGCATGAATAAAAGAGAATATCGATTGGTTTGTTTCCTTTTTTATTCGATTTTATATTTGAAATAAAAATGGATGTTTTATTTTCAAGAAGTTATGCGTATGGAACGATAATAGGAAATGGTGTAAGAAAGGAGGAAATAGTAATGATAGGAATGAGATAATGATAATATGAGACAGATATAAAGCAAAATAAGAGATAAAAAGAAGAAGAACGAAGAAGAAAAAAAGAAAAGAAAAATGAGAGATTAAATAGAAGAGAAAAGTAAGAACAAGAAAGGACAAAGAGATGAAAGAATAACTAGTTCTCGAGATAACACCTCGCTCCTCTCCTTCTCCTTCCTCCTCCTCCTTCTCTCACTTCCTCCTCCTCCTCTTCTCCCTTCCCTCCTCCTCTTCACCTTTTTA
>NW_020869884.1:229114-246614 GCF_003789085.1 Penaeus vannamei
ATTTATAAGTATATATATAGTATATATATATAATATATAATATATTGATATATATATATATATATATATATATATATATATATATATATATATATATATATATATATATATATATATATATAGTATATATATATATATATATATATATATATATATATATATATATCCTTTCCTTAGCACCCTCGATCACCTCTGTAACCCTTACCATCATTTAAGGGTCTATAAGGTGTATACGAGTACTCATACCATATCCATTCTCATTTACTCTGTGATAGCTTTCACCTCTGTAACCCTTGCCGTTGTTTAGGAGTGTATTTAAAGGGTCTATAAGGGGTATGAAAATGTTCATACCGTACCCAGTCTAATTAAGCAATTTACTCTGTGAGAGGTTTCCATAGCACCCTAAATAAACCTGCAACCATGTACTGTTGCTTCAATATTTAAGCGGTATTTTAAGGTTTTTCGCGTCCTGACCCCTTATAGGGACCCTTATCGGAACGCCACATAGCCTAAGCCACGCAGGAGCTTGAGACCTTTCTAATGCGCCCAAGAACTGCCCTCAACTCCATGTGGTTGCTGAGAAAAAGTGAATTTAAGTAGGTCTCTGGTTATGGTTTTGGTTTTACGGTATGAAAGTTGTCAATTTATAGCCCTTTGGCCGGCCCCCTTGTGTTCGGTTCAGTTGGATGGGGATTGATTTGTGTTTTGTTTTTTTTCGGGGCGGGGGCCCTGGTCAGGGCCAAACACACAACACACACACACACACACACACACACACACACACACACACACACACACACACACATATATATATATAATATATATATATATATATATATATATATATATATATATATATATATATATATATTGTTGCCATGGAACTTCCAGTTTGTGTTGAAAGAGAAGATAACTGTTTAGGTATAAGAAGGAAAATGTTTGTTTTCCTCCTAACACTGGTCGTGAAGTTCATTATATGTATATGTGTGTGTGTGTGTGTGTATATATATATATATATATATATAAATATATATATATATATATATATATATATATATATTATATATGTGTGTGTGTGTGTGTGTGTGTGTGTGTGTGTGTGTGTGTGTGTGTGTGTATTCAAAGAGAGAGAGATAGGAAGAAATACAAAAATAGGTAGATAAAGACATATAGATCTATAGATATAAATCCAGATATAGACAGCCCTAAAAGCGAGATAGCCCGGGCAGCGCATTCATTTCCACACAAACCCAATAAGGGCGACAATACCCCCAAGAGAAACCCACCGAGGAAATTACACAGATAAGCGCCGCTGCCCGAGTCCGTCGCCCAACCGCACCGGGACGCAAGGGGATTCTGCCCCCTCCCCCCCCCTTCTCTTCTCCCTCACCCCACCCCGTTATTCCCTCCCTTCTCCAACATCCTTCCTCTTCTTCTCCCTCACCCCTTCTCTCCACCCTCACTCTCCACCTTCCCCAACATCCTTCCTCTTCTTCTATTCCCCACCCTCGAGCCAGCATACTCACTCTCAATCCCCTTTCTCTTCTCCCACCTCTTTTTCACCCTCACCCCCCCACCCCCCAGCTTTTCCAACATCCTTCCCCTCGCCCCCCTTCGCCAGCATCCTCTCCCTCACACCCTTCCCTCCCCCACCTTCCCCAACATCCTTCCACTCATCTCCCCTTCGCCAGCATCCTCTCCCTCACCCCTCTCTCCACCCTCACTCCCCTTCCCCAACATCCTTCCCTCACACCCCCCTTCGCCAGCATGCTCTCCCTCACCCCTTTCCCCTCCCCACCCCCTACCCTCCCCCAACCGCTTCTCTTCACCCTCACCCCCAACCTTCCCCAACATCCTTCCCCTCACCCTCCCTCCCCTCTCTGCTCAGGAACCGCCCTGACTAATGGCTGCTATCTGTCACACACGGCTCGAAGGAGAGACAAAGGCGTGATAAACAAGGGGAGTATGAGAGGCTTGATGATGCTGGGGAGATGGAGGAATGAGGGAGTGGGCCCCGAGGTTGGGTTTGTAGGGGGGGGGGGGGGTGAAGAACGGGAGTGGAGGAAATAAGGAGGAAAATGGAGAGAGAGCGAGAGAGAGAGAGAGAGAAAGAAGAAGAAGGACGAGAATGGACAAAGACGTAAAGGAGAGTCGGAAAAAAAAGAAATGTGATAATAATGAAGATCAGAGAAAAAACACCAAAAAGAAATTGGAGGTGAAATAAGGAAGAGGAACTTAGGAGAGAGAGAAAAAAAAAGAGGTGAGACAAAAAAGGTGGAGAGGAGATGGGGGAGGGTGGGGGAGGGAAGGGTCGAGGGAGGAGCGGAGGTGCTAGAGCTATTAAAGGCAAGCTGTGTGTTTCCACACTGCAACCATTGTCGGGTTTGGGCACCACCACCCCCATCCCCGCCACCTCCTCCCCTCTCCCTCTCCCCCTCCACCCTTCCCACGCATCCCCCTTCCTCCCCACATGCCTCCCCAACCTCCTCTCTACCCACTCTACTCCCTCCCCCCTCTACCTCATCACGCCCCCTACCTCCCTCACATGTGCCATCCCCATGCCCCCCCCTACCCTTCTCCCCTCCATCTCATCACGCCCCCCTCTACCTCCCCCTCATGTGCCATCCCCCAACTCTTCTCCCCCTCCACCCCTCCAAGCATCTCCCAACCCCCCCTCCCCTCCCTGAAAACTCCCTGCTCTCGCTCGGCCCTGTAATTAGCGGAAGCAGGTGAAAGCAGGTATAATTTGGTGGCGACACGTGAGTCCTCGCTGCTAATTACCTGCGTATCTGTGCCTCGTGTGTCCCTGGCGGAGGCATTCCTTGATCTGGCACCGCTCTTTTGCTGTGGCACCCGGGCGAGCGAGGGTGAGTCGGCACTCGCTGTCTCATTTGCGGTTTGTTGGTTGCTTGGTCTCTCGGTCTCGGTCTCGGTCTCTCTCTCTCTCTCTCTCTCTGTGTCTCTGTCATATTTCTCTCTCTCTCTCTCTCTCTCTCTCTCTCTCTCTCTCTCTCTCTCTCCTCCTTTCTCTCTCTCTCTCCTTCTCTCTCTCTTCTCTATCTCTCTCTCTCTCTCTCTCTCTCTCTCTGTGTGTGTGGTATATGTTGTGGGTGTGTGTGTGTCTGCGATTCTCTCTGTCTGGTCTGGCTGTGTGTCTGTCTCTGTCAGTTTCTCTATATGTCTGTATGCCTCTTTGTCTGCCTCTATTTGTGTATCTGTGTTCCTCTCTGTCTGATCTGGCTGTGTCTTTCTCTCTCTGTGCATTTGCCTGTCTTCCTCTCTCTCTTCTCTCTTCTCTCTCTCTCTCTCTCTCTCTCTCTCTCTCTCTCTCTCTCTTCTCTCTCTCTCTCTCTCTCTCTCTCTCTCTCTCTCTCTCTCTCTCTCTCTCTCACACACACACACACTCTCTCTCTCTCTCTCTCTCTTTCAAATCACCCACAATCATCCACAAAAAAGACGACAAACACACAAACAAACACGTAGACAGTATCTCAACTTTTCCACAACCATTTTTTCTCGACCCTTGTCCCGTTATGCGTCTAGCCCCCCCCCCTAAAAAAAAAAAAAACATAACAACTCTCAATGTGAAATTTCGTTAAAGAGCGGTTTTCAATTTCTATTTCCCCCTCTTATTGTGTCGGTGGTAAACGCTGTCGAATATGTAATTGAACCTTGTATCATTATCGGTAATATCAATTTGAAGTGAGATGGGAATACATCATTTTTATTCTTTGGTTTATGTTGCTATATGATATTCAGTGAGCATTTGCATATATATCTTATGTCTTATTATATGATCTTTTTTATCATAGTGTGTAATGCGTTTTGTAGATATCGTACATGTTATAAAATGGAATTCGTGTATTTTTATAATCTATGTATTGTGTTCAATAATATCCGACGTCAATATACTGCCATAATTATACATTTATGAACACCTTTTTTGCTGTGCAGTTATGAGATCATGCAATATTTCCTTAATTAACTCTTTTATATTATATATATATTTTTTTTCTAAACCAATTTTATTACATTCTCTTAACTTTCTTAGTTTCGTTTTGTCATTTACAGCAAATACCTATTTGTTTCTTTGAACAACATTCGCAATATCCTTGTGACATTTCACTGAACACATCATTAAGAAAACACAAAGAAGATACTAAACAAGATAAAAATTGTATCAACTTCATTATTTCAGGGTTACGAAACCGTGATAGAATTTACGAAGAAAAGATCAAAATGTCAGTATTCCAAGATTTCTTTTTTGACTCTCCTAATGAAGTGACATAAATAAAGGTCATATGCGAGGGTCTCTTTGTTAAGAAAGGCTTTGTTAAGAAAAGTCATTGTGTTATATGTCATCACCACCATCGCTTTATGATTGTGTCTGTCTGTTCATCTCTTCATCTCGTGTATTTTTGTTCCTCCCTCTCTTTAATTTTAAAAGTGTATGTGTGTGTGTGTGTTGCTCTCCATCTCTCTCATTTTTTCCATCTCTCTCTCTCTCTCTTTGTCTGTCTGTCTGTCTCTCTCTCTCTCTCTCTCTCTCTCTCTCTCTCTCTCTCTTCCCCCGTTCCTCTTTCTTTCCTTCCCTTTCTCTCCTTCCATCCTTCCCTCCCTCTTCCCCCCCCCCACTCACTCGAACTCCTTCTCCCCCCTCTCTATTCCCTCTCGGTTCACAGGTACCGGTACTGTACCCAACATGTCCTCCTGTCCTTCTCTCCGTGACAACTGTCATATTTCGTGGCCTGTCGATGCTTATTCCCTTCCACGTTTCCTCCCTTCTTTGTTTCCTTCTCCTTTGTTTCTTCAATTTTTCTTCTCCCTCCTCTTTCTTCTCTCTTCCCGCCGTCTCCCCTTTCTCTCGCTTCTTCTTCCCTCCTCTGTCACTCTTGTTCCTTTCTTCCTTTTGCTCTTTTTCCACCCTCCTCTTCTGTCATTTCTCTTCCCCTATCCCTCTTCTCCCTTCCCTACCTCCTCCCTCCTTACTATCGTTCTCCTCCATCCTCCCTCATTTTTAGACCTCTTCTCCATCACCTCTCCCTCCTGCCTTTGCTTTCCACCCCTTCTTCCTCCATTCTCCCTCTTCTCTCTTCCTCACCTCCTCCCTCTTCCCTCCCTCCTCCTGTCTCTGTCCGTCTCCTTCTCCCTGCAGCGAGAGAACGAGGCATCTTGCAATATGGGGCGTCAATGTTGCTGATGCTGCAAAGGATTGTCGAGAGGAAGGTCTGGGGGATGGGCTGAGGAAGGGGGACAGGCGGAGGGTGAAGGAGGGGTTTGAAGGGGGACAGGCGGAGGGGGGGAGGTTGGAGGGGGGACAGCGGAGGGGGGGAGGTTGAGGGAGGGCAGGCGGAGTTGGGGGGAGGTTGAAGGGGGACAGGCGGAGGGGGGAGGTTGGGGTGAAGTAGGGATGAGGGAAGGGGGGGTGGGAGGGGGAGGGAAGGAGGGTCAGTGGTGAGTTGAGAAGTGAAACGAAGGAAAAAGGCAAAATGGGATGAATAGATGCATTGGTTGGAGAAATAATAAAAGATAAATTGATAGAAATATTGAAGAACAGAAGAATCTGCGATAGGAAACACAAGCGAATGAAATAGTGGAAGGTTAGATGGAGAGACGCATAGACAGATAATATAAAAAGAATGACGTAGAAATAAAAAGTCCAATAGACATATAGATAACTAGATATATGTATACATGTGTAGATAGACAGATAGATAAAAGAGAGAAGAGAGAGAGAGAGAGAGAAAGAGAGAGAAAGAAGAAGAGAAAGAGAAAGAGAGAGAAGAGAGAGGGAGAGGGAAGAGGGAAAGAGAGAGAGAGATAAAGAGGAGAGAGAGAGAGAGAGAGAGAGAGAGAGAGAGAGAGAGAGAGAGAGAGAGAGAGAGAGAGCGAGAGAGAAGAGAAAGAGGGAGAGAGAGAGAGAGAGAGAGAGAGAGAGAGAGAGAGGAGAGAGAGAGAGAGAGAAGAGAGAGAGAGAGAGAGAGAGAGAGAGACAAGAAGAGAGAGAGAGAGTTGCAGACATAGAGAGAGTAAGTACGAGAGAGAGAGAGAGAAGAGGGGGGATGAGGCACAATGAACAATCTGCATTGACGACGCAGAGAGAGCCTCACAACTTCCCAGATTTGCTTGGAGATCCTCAATCCAGGAGAGAAAGGGAAGAACGAGGAAGGGAAGATGATGGGACAAAGAAGAGGGAAGAAAGAAGAGAGGAGAGAGGAGGAAGGAAACTGGAGGGGGAAGGAGGGTGAGGAGGACGAGAGGGCAGGGAGAAAGAGAATGTGAAGGAGTTAAAATAGAAATAAGAGAAGGAGGAAGGGGAAGGGAAGGAAGAAGAAGAGAAGGAGGATGGGGAAGAGGAGAAGGATGAAGAGGAGGCGAAGGGGGTGAAGGAGGACGAGTAGAAATAGAATCAGGAAAAGGAGGAGAATAGGAGGAAGAAAGAGAGGGGCATTAAAAATGCGTACAAGGAAGTATCGAGAACAAGGAGGAATGAAGGAAGGGAGGAAGGAGGCGAGGAAATTAATGATAGAAGAGGGAAGGAGGGAGGAAGGGAGGGAGGGAGGAAGAAGGAATGAGGAAGGAGAGAGGGAGGGAGGGAAGGAAGGATAGAAGAGAGGGAGAGAGGGAGGGAGAAAGAAGGGAGGAAGAAAGGAGAAAAAGAGGAGAATGAAGTTAAAGAGAAAGAGAATGAGGATATAAGAAGGGCAGAGTATTAGCAACCAAAAAAAAAAAAAAAGAAAGTGAAATTGAAGCAAGAAAGTGAAATTGAAGCAAGAACTCTCGCTCTTGTAGCAAGAAAGATACTTGTCATGGAAAAAGAAGAAAAAAAGAAAAGAAAGAAAGAAAACAAAAAATGAAAAAAAAAAGAAAGAAAAAAAATGAAAGAGAAGTTTCCTTGGATGTTGCTTCGTATTGCTTTGGCTACAAAGAGCTATAGTATTGCCAAGAGAATGGGGCTCCTAACAAGAAAGTCTCAAAGAACGAGCAAACGATGAGACACACAGGACAAACAATAACTTAAAATATACGTTTTCTTTTCGTATTGTAAAGACGAATCTATTTGGGAATAGGTTATTGTTTATTTCTACAATTATGCTTCACTTTAGTTTCTCTTTTATTTATTATTTAGCTGTATTTTCCTTATTGTTTATTTCTACAATTATGCTTCACTTTAGTTCCTCTTTTATTTATTGTTTAGCTGTATTTTCCTTTACTTAAATATTATATTATATATAATTTTTTTTTTTTGCAAAAGTATATCATATTTATTGGTTCTGATTCGATAAATTCCTCTGTATTGTGCGTGTCCTGGCATATCCATGGTTGCACATCAAAACTTTACAGAATTTCATATGAATTTATCTCTGCTCACTGATTAATACTTCATCTGTCCTTCCTTTTTCATTTTATTAATTTTTATGTTTCTTCTCCTTTCTTTTTCATTTTATTTAATTTTGTTTTTACTTTCGTATTTTCATCATTTTTTTTTTTTTTTTTTTTGGTTTACTTTTCTCATTTTTTATCAGTATTATTTTCTTTTTTCTCTTTTTTCTTCTCATTCCAGAGCTCGGTATCTTTACCCCCTCGGTTTTAGTCCTCATATTCATTCTACATTTCCCATTCCTTTTCCTTTCTTTCTCCATCGTATTTCACTTATATTTCCCTTTTTAAAAAAAAAAAAAAAAAAAAAAAAAAAAAAAAAAAAAAAAAAATGTCGCTTCTCTTTTGCATTTTCCTTCTATCTCGTTTTCATATTTCCGTTTTGTGTGGAGTTGAGAGGGAAGGAGAGAAGTTCTGCGCAATTCTCATCCGGGCTGTAAAAGAACTGGCATAGCAGTGGGCCTTCAGATGCGGTAACTGTCTTACTTAAAGTCCGCTAACACATCCTCCTCCTCCCCCCCTCCCCCCCCTCTCTCTCTCTACTACTCCGTTTTTCTTTTTTTAATTACTTTTCTCTCTCTCTCTTTCTCTCTATTATTTTTTTTCTCTTTCTCTTTCTATTATTCTCTCTCTCTCTCTTTCTCTCTTCTCTCCTCTCTCTCTCTCTCTCTCTCTCTCTTCTCTCTCTCTCTCTCTCTCTCTCTCGCTCGCTCGCTCGCTTTCCTTTCTATCATTCTCTCTCTCTCTCTCTCTCTTTCTCTCTCGCTCTCTCTCATCTCTCGTTCGCCCTCTCTCTTTCTATTATTCTCACTTTCTCTTGCTCCTCTTCCTTACTCTTTGTACCTCTTTTGTCTCTCTCTCTCTTCTTTACTCTCCCCCACTCTCTTTCTTCTCTCGCTTACTCTCTTTCTCCCTAATTTTCTTATCTCCTTTCTTCTTTCCGCACTCTTCTTTTTATCAATAATGTTGTCTCTCTCTCTCCTCTTTCTTTCTGACATCAATAATGATAAGAGGAAGATGAAGAAGACAGAGAAGTCAACAAAGAAAAAGAGGACAAAGAAGTCAACGAAGAAGAAGAGGACAAAGAAGAATAAGAAGACTAGAAGAAAGAAAAGAGTAAGAATAAAGAGAAGAGGACAAAGAAGAATAGGAGGACAAGGGAGAAGACAAAGAAGAATAAAGAAAAAAGAAGACAAAGAAGAGAAGACAAAGAAGACTAAGCAAGGAAGAAGACAAAGAAGAATAAGAGGACAAAGAAGAAAACAAAGAAGAAGAGGAGGAAAAAAAGAAAGATGAGAAGACCAAGAAGAAGAAGAAGCAGCTTGGGCCCGCGTCAGGAGGAGCCCAGAGCTCGCGCGCCCAGCTTTAAAGGGAAGCTCCAAACCTCGCGAGAAAGTCTACTGTGTGTATATTTTTTTCTCCTTCCGCTCTTTCAAGTTCTCTCCGAATCACACACGCACATGAGCACACAGAGACGATCACGCGCGGACTCGGTTTCGCGCTGGAGTGTGTGCGAACTTGTCCACGCACGAGGTCACACGCTCGCACACGCCGTTGTGAGCACGCACGCATGCACACAGATACGCAGGCCTGAAGGCAGATACGCATAAATGCAAATTTTCGCTTACGCACACACACACACTCACACACACACGCACTCACGCAAGCACACGTGTCTGTGCTTGTATGTGTGTGTGTGGTTGTATGTGTGTGTGTGTGTGTGGTTATGTGTGTGTGTGTGTGTGTGGTTGTATGTGTGTGCGTGTTTTGTGTCTGGTTATGTGTGTGTGTGGTTGTATGTGTGTGTGGTGTATGTGTGTGTGTGGTGTATGTGTGTGTGTGGTGTATGTGTGTGGTTGTGTGTGTGTGTGTTGTATGTGTGTTACATGGGTATATATGTATATGTTATATATGCGTATATATATGTGTGTGTGTTGGTTTGTTAGTATGTTTGTTTGTTTGTGTGTGTGTTTGTTTGTTTTTTTACGTTGTACGCGTGCATTTCAGATATCAATAAGAAGACAGGGAAGGGAAGAGAGAGCTCCATTATCACCAAGAATATAAATTCACGTTTTCCTCGGGCAGAGAGAAATAAAAAGAAAAGACAAAGAAATTCCCAACATCAACGCGTGCAGAATTAAAATGGCAAGGGAATATTAATGCCTCACTGTACTCCGCTTCAACAGGGGAAAAAGTGGTTTACTTAAGAACGGCGATGAGAGAGCGGAGAAGGGAGAGAGAAAGATAGAGGGAGAGGGGAAGGAAGGGAGAGAGCGGAGAAGAGAGAGGGAGAGGGGAAGGAAGGGAGAGAACGGAGAAGAGAGAGGGAGAGGGAAGGAATGGAGAGGGAGAAGAGAGAGGGAGAGGGGAAGGAATGGAGAGCGGAGAAGAGAAGAGAGAGGAGAGAGAGAGGAGAGAGAGAGAGAGAGAGAGAGAGAGAGAGAGAGAGAGAGAGAGGAGAGAGAGAGAGAGAGGAGAGAGAGAGAGAGAGAGAGAGAGAGAGAGTGAGAGAGAGAGAGAGAGAGAGAGAGAGAGAGGAGAGAGAGAGAGAGAGGAGAGAGAGAGAGAGAGAGAAGGAGAGAGAGAGAGAGGAAGGGAAAGAGAGGGAAAAGAGTGGGAGTGGGAGAGAGAGAGAGAGAGAGAGAGAGAGAGAGAGGAGAGAGAGAGAGAGAAGGAGAGAGAGAGAAGAGAGGAAGAGAGAGAGAAGAAGAAGAAGAAGATGAAAAGTGAAGAGGGAGAGACTAGATGAAAAATTAAATCACTGATGCTTCAATTTTCTTCAAATGTCTGGATAATTTGTAATATTAAGACGCATTAAAAAGAACTAAAGGTTAATTCTGCATCAGACATTTTTTGTGTGTATTGTAAAATGACTTTCCGGAAGAAAGAGAAAGAGAAAGAGAGGAAGAGAGAGAAAGAGAGAGAGAGAGAGAGAGGAGAAAGAGAGAGAGAGAGAGAGAGAGAGAGAGAGAGAGAGAGAGAGAGAGAGAGAGAGAGAGAGAGAGAGAGAGAGAAGAGAGAGAGACGAGAGAGAGAGAAGAGAGAAGAGAAAGAAGAGAAAGAAGAAGAGAGAAAGAGAGATGAGAGAGAAATACACACGAAAGAAAAATCTAAAGTTTCTAATATCACTGCACTAAACGTGAAAAAATGCTCATATTCCCAGAAAAGAAACACACTGTGGAAATATACAAGCATGAGCCATTGTCTTAGAGAACGCCTGAGAAAAGAACGTAGATCGTCTCAAGCGCCCAGAGAAGTAGTTCCAGAAGCCGACGAATAGAAAACCGATATTTTTTATTACGCTTTTTATAAAGAACAATAATGAATCAAAGAACTTCATCCAGTTCTCCGATCGATTTTGAATAATGCAAAGCTGGATCTAAGTCTTTCCGTTATCTAATTGTTAAATTTACTTCACTACTTTATTTTGAGAGATAGTGAAGGAATACCGCAAGGTACTTTAAGACTATTTCCTACGTCTTATATATACAAGGGAATCTTATATGTTCAGAGGAATGTCTTTTGCTTGTAGGAGAGTGTCTTACAGGTACTAGAGAGTGTCTTGTCTGTGAATGTCTTTCATCTAGTGTCTGTTTGTCAGCGTCTTGCAACAGTGAAAATGTCTTGTGTCTGTGAATGTCTTTCATCTAGTGTCTGTTTGTCAGTGTCTTGCAACAGTGAAAATGTCTTGTGTCTGTGAATGTCTTTTATCTAGTGTCTATTTGTCAGCGTCTTGCAACAGTGAAAATGTCTTGTGTCTGTGAATGTCTTTCATCTAGTGTCTTATTTTGTCAGTATCTTGCAACGGTGAAAATGTCTTGTGTCTGTGAATGTCTTTCATCTAGTGCCTTTGCCTGTCGTGTCTTGCAACAGTGAAAATGTCTTGTGTCTGTGAATGTTTTTCATCTAGTGTCTTTGTCTGTCGTGTCTTGCAACAGTGAAAATGTCTTGTGTCTGTGAATGTCTTTCATCTAGTGTCTTTGTCTGTCGTGTCTTGCAACAGTGAAAATGTCTTGTGTCTGTGAATGTCTTTCACCGTGTCTTATGTTTGTCAGTGTCTTGCAACAGTTTAAATGTCTTGTGTCTGTGAATGTCTTGCATATTTACGAGAAAGTGCCTTGTGTCTGTGCACGTCTTATATCTGCCCGATCGTGCCTGGCATCTGTAGGAGAACGTTTCCTATTAGACAAAGAACGCCTTGAATATTTCCAAGATTGTAATGCACAGCAAAACAAACAAACACACAAACAAAGACAACCAGACAGACAACAACAACTAACTAGAGACTGTGAATGTCTTCTAACTAAGAGAGAGTGTCTGCGAGAGAATGTCTAGCGTCTGCGAAAGAATGTGCAGCGACTGGAACACAATGTTGGCTTCCTCTGTTGGTCGTGGCGATTCGGACGAGGTCGAGGCGCCTTCCCTTCGCCGCTGCTGCTCGGGTCGACCTTTTTTCTGCGGTTTTGGGTCTTCTGTTTAAAGGAAGGTTTGTTACTTTCCTCTTTCTCTTCTTTTCTTTTTTTCTTTCTTTTCTCTCTCTCTGTTTCTCCCTCTGTCTGTCTGTCTGTCTGTGTCTGTCTGTCTGTCTGTCTCTCTCTCTCTCTCTTCTCTCTCTGTTTCTCTCCTCTGTATTCACACACACAGATTCATATGCATGTGTATATATGTGTGTGTGTGTGTGTGTGTGTGTGTGTGTGTGTGTGTGTGTGTGTGTGTGTGTGTGTGTGTAATATGTATATATATATATATATATATATATATATATATATATATATATATATATATAATATATATATATATATATATATATATATATATATATAATATAAAATATAGAGAGAGAGATGCTCTGGCAGCGCCATCCGCCAGTCCATTCCTTTCTCTCTCTCACTCCCGCCGTGATCGGTGTGAGCGTACGCGCGTGTGCGAGTGCGTGCGTGTGTATATTTGTGTGGAAGCAGAAAATAATGGCAGGTAACTCAGGGAGAGCCATTACGCGCGCCGCCCCACGCGGAGATAATCTGAGAATAATTATGGGTCTGTGAAATATTCATCCGCGTGTTGATTAATTCGCGAACATCCCCTCGGCCGGAGTGCGAATGAGTTCGCGCTCCGAACGGCGACGCCGGGGCTTAATAGAGGGGAGGGGGGGGGAGGGGAGGGGGAGGGGGGGGAGGGGAGGGGAGGGGAAGGGAGGGGGAGGGGGGAGAGGGGTTTGGAGGGTGGTGCGGGTTGGAAGGTTGGTGTTGGAGGAGGGAGGGAGGAGGGGAGGGGGAGGGGGAGGGAGGGTGGTGTCGGAGGAGGGAGGAGGGGGAGGGGGGGAGGGTGGTTCGGAGGAGGGAGGGGTTTTGGGGGTGGGGGTCGGAAGAGGGAGGGAGGGAGGAAGAGGTGGGAGGGCTTTAAGGCAGGGAGGGAGGAGAGGAGCAGAGAAGGGAGGAGGGGAAGGAGGGAGGTTGGCGGGGGGTGGAGGTGGAGGGAGGGAGGGAGGGAGGGAGGGAGGGAGAGATGGAGATGGAGAGGGAGGTGAGTAGGAGGGACGGTCGGAGATAAATCTATGGCGCGGGGTTGAAGGCGGGAACGAGAGACGGAGGGAAGGAGGGAGACAAATTTATGAATTAAGTTCCCGCTGGTAATTGCGTCGTTGTTTCAACACACTGGGGAGGAGGGGAGGGGGGGTGAGGGGTGAGGAGGTCTTTTGAGGGAAGGGATTGAGTGAAATTAAAGGGAGGGAAAGATGGAGAGAGAAAGGAGGAAGGAGGTGTATTTTATAATTATTTCGGTGCTAACTGCGACAAAGATGCTTGAAAGAGGACGGAATGGGGTGGGGTAGAGGGGAGGGGGTGTCGGGAGAGTGAGGGAGGGGGGAGGGAGGAGACCTATAAAGACTGGAGGGGGGGGGGAGAAGGAGAAAGGAGGAAAGCAGAAGGAAACATTTCTGAGAGGTGTTCAAAAGGATGTAAATTGAGGCAAACCCCCCTTTCTCCCCCCCCTTTTAAAAGTGGGGACAGGGGAATTCAGGGTGTGAAAATAGCTTACTAATTAGATTTCTTTCACCCCGTCCTCAGCGAATCTTGGCAGGGTACAAAGACGCCAAACTCCGGAACCAACCGCGACGGATAATAAGTAAAGACAGAGCCACATCCATCACCCTGTCAAACACACTATTATTGCATCACCAACCTGCAACAGGAGGAGACGACGCAACATCATAACGACATAATTTTCCTAGAATTACCTCTCTTTTTCCTCCCCTTTTTCTTGTGGAGGAGGAGCGGGGTGGGTGGGGGCGGAGGGGGGGGGGTTAATTGGCCTTATTTCCGGATGAAGTTTTCGAGCTCTCTGAAGATGGACTCCCGTTACGGCATATAACGAGTTCGTCTTTGGTTTCCGTTGTGTAATGGGTCGCCCACATCCCTCCTCTCTCCATCTAACATCTCCTGTCTACCTCCTTATCTACTTTACTAACAACGAACCCTCATCTCCTCATCTAACATCTCCTATCTACCTCCTTATCTACTTTACTAACAACGAACCCCCATCTCCTCATTTAACATCGCCTGTCTACCTCCCTCATCTACTTTACTAATAACGAATCCTCATCTCCTCATCTAACATCGCTTGTCTACCTCTCTTATCTACTTTACTAACAGCGTCTCTTTGTATCTGCATTTCATCTTTTCTACCTACTTATCGCCAAATTTATATATCTACCTTCCGTCTTGATTTTCGGCATACATTTCTATCCATTTTGATACTTAATCGATGTCTCGGTCTATCCAACAACCATTATTGTCTATATCTCTACCTAATTAGCTATTTGTTTATCTACTAAGGAAACTATCTATTTATCTACTTATCCCTCTGTCTACAGGTACCTCTCTCCTAGCAAACAGATGCCTACCTACCTATCTATTAATCTATCTACCTACATATCTATTGTTTTTTTACCTGCTTACCACTCTGTTTATCACCTTATCTGTCTATCGATCTACCTACCTGCTTATCTCTTTCTTACTCACTCCCTTACCTATCTATCGACCTCCTTCCGCATTACTTTCTACCACTAACGCTCTACTTACCTGTCAGTCAACCGATTCACCCACTTATCTATCGATCCCACCAATTCACAAATAGATTGATCAAAACCTTTTTCAAAAAACGAAACAACGTTGCATTGCATAAACCACGGTCAATCCTTGCAACACAAAATAACTTGCACTCAGCAAAAGACGAATCAATATATCCCTTTCTTTCGCAACTAGGCTTGGCTGTGTCCGCGAGCTGTTGTGAGGGAAGGTGGCTGTGTTAACAGACGTTTAAGCAATGGTCAGTACCAAGGGAAAGAATCAGTTCATTGTTGGGCCTATGTTGCTTTGAATGTGTATGATTAAAAAATGTATGTCTCTCTTGTCCTGGTCTATTCAAGAGTCTCTCTCATCGCTTCTCTCTCTCTCTCTCTCTCCTTCTCTCCTCACTCTCTCTCTCTCTCTCTCTCTCTCTCTCTCTCTCTCTCTCTCGCAATATATCTACATTTTACATCTGTCTATCCATCTATCTACCGACCTGTCTATCTATCTGCCTACGCAAAAATGACACAAACCTAAGCAGTTAGTTTTAAAGACACATAATTCCTTTATTTTTGGGGGCTAAAGTTATTCACAATACTTAATCACAAATTTGTGTAAATCTCCCATATCAGCAAGATTATCATCAATTTATAGATGCCGGAACCTGGGTGTACCATCGTTCGGATTTTTGTTCTTGTATGAAACGTGTTCTGATTCTGTTCATTGTTTGCGGTGTAAACATTTTACCAAATTACACAACCAGTGAAGGACCCGCTGAGAGATTCTAACTCTCTCGTACAATCTAGTCTCTCGCTTCTTGCTAAGAATTGTTTGTTTTGTTTATACTTATTTCAGATAAACTCGGGTGGGTGGGGGGGTAGATGCTTTTTGTTTACTTTCTCCTTGCAAACTTTCTCTTCTGCAGTGTCTGTATTGATTTTGTTTTTTAGGAAGATGTGGGTGGATATAAATTAATGCATGTGTATTTCTATGGCCATAATGATGATAGTCATGACCATGATAAAGGTAAAAATACTGTTAATTAAGGCTATTGATATGAAATATATCAATGATGACAATGATAACAGCAACAACAAAAACAACAATAACAGTGATCTGAAAGATTATACTAATCCCAATATCACAACACCATTAACACCAGTCATAACTAGATCTCTTTGGAATCCAAATCACCTGATACACCTTACTAAGTGATTGCATGGATTAATTCAGTGAGGATCAGCTGTAATTTACCTGTAGTGCGCAAGGTGTCGACGGAGAGAATAATGAGCAGACTTGTTCAACATCATTACGTGTTATTATAATTTCTTAAGCATCACTTAAGCTTATTTTCCCCTTTCATTCATGGTTAAAAATAAGATTAATCTATGTTGTAATTTTATTATGGATGAACGAATAGAGTGTGGGAAGCAGAGGTGAAGAGGGGGGGGGTGAATGGGGAAGAGGGAAGAAGTGTGAGAGAAAGAATAATGAGGGGTGGTAAAGGTATGAAAAGAGAGATAGGGAAAGGAAGAGAGGAAAGGATAATGGGAAGAAAAGAGGAGGAGGGGAGTGAAGAGAGAGGAAAAATAGGAAATAAGAGGATAAGGGAGTGAAAAGGAAAAAAAAGAAAAAGAAAAAAGAAAGGAAAAAAAAAAAAAAAAAAAAAAAAAAAAAAAAAAAATATATATATATATATATATATATATATAATATATATATATATATATATATATATAATATATATATATATATATATGTATGTATATATATGTGTGTGTGTGTGTGTGTTGTGTGTGTGTGTGTGTGTGTGTGGTGTGTGTGTGTGTGTGTGTGTGTGTGTGTGTGTGTGTGTGTGTGTGTGTGTGTGTGTGTGTGTGTGTGTGTGTGTGTGTGTGTGTGTGTGTGTGTGTGTATGAGAAAGGAAAGGACCGAAGAGGAATATGGAAAAGAAGAGAAGGGAGGATAAGAGAGTAGGTTGAGTGAGAGAGAGATGATGAAAGGGGAAAAGAATTAAGAGGTAGAAAAAAAATAAGTAGAAGGAAAATAAATAGAATGAATGAGAAGAGAAATGACAGGGGAAAGAAGTAAAAAAGAGAGAAAAAAGATAAAGTCAAGAAGTAGCCTAGAAGAGAGAAGAGAATGAAACGAGATAGGAAAAAAAGGATTAATAGATAGAAGAGAAGGATGAGAAAAGGGAGTAGAGAGAAAGAATGAGAGAGAGAGAGAGAGAGAGAGAGAGAGAGAGAGAGAGAGAGAGAGAGAGAGAGAGAGAGAGAGAGAGAGAGAGAGAGAGGAGAGAAAGAAAGAAAGAAAGAAGAGAGAGAGAGAGAGAGAGAGAGAGAGAGAGAGAGAGAGAGAGAGGAGAGAGTGAAAGAAAAATTGAGAGAGAGAGAGAGAAAGGTATCTACATCAACCAAACATGTAATTTGTGTACTGCGGTTGCAATAAAATCATTGCTTGAACATGACAGAGCGAGCCAGATTTGCGGCCCAGATTGCAGTGATTCTACTCGAGATTCATGAGACGTAATCATGAATTCATGCGTGAACCACCAGCACCACATGACGTATGCATAACAGCTGTTGACTCTATGACGTGTCTCTTTGATGATCAGGATTACTTGGCGATTATAAAATGGAGGTAATAATGGCGGAAATTGGAAAGAAATCCTTTTTTCGTTTTCAGGACGGTGGGGAATGTGTTGTCATGAGGAAGAGAAAGAGAAGAATGAGAAACATTGATAGTGAATAGTGAAAGTGAAAGGCAGTGATAGTGAAAGGCAGAAAGCGATAAAGCTGAATAAACGTAAGGAGAGAGAAAGACACGAGAGGGATAGATAGAAATAGAGAACGGTGAAGAGAGGTAGAGATAAATAAAGAAAAAAAAAGAGGAAATGAAAAAACGAAAGAGAAAGAAAAGTAAAAAAGAGTGAATGATCAAGAAAGAGAAAAATAAAGAGAGAAAGACAAAGAAAAGACTAATGAGTGAGAGGAAGATAGAGATAAATTGTTCCATTTCATATTTCCGCCTCGTCTTCTCGCGGTAATGAA
>NW_020869884.1:266614-269114 GCF_003789085.1 Penaeus vannamei
GAGGTAGAAGAAAGAGAAGAAGAAGAAGTAGAAACAAAGGTAAAAGCGAATAAATAACAATAATGAAAAAACTAAGAATAATGTTTTCCCGTAAAAAGTTGTCCGGGTCACGTGACTCCCATTTTCTGTGACAATAGCAGTGTGACGTCACGGCGTACAATGTTGCCTTGCGTTCGCTCGAGAATTATACGGTATTACACACGGCATACACATATAATATATACAGACAGACAGAAACACACACACACACAAACATACACACAAATAAGCACGAACACGTACACGCACACAAACAAACACACTGACATAAGCAAGAACACACACATTGACAAACAAACACACAGACACAAACAAAACACACAAAACACACACACACACACACACACACACACACACACACACACACACACACACACACACACACAACACACACACACACACACACACACACCACACACACACACACACACACACACAACACACACACACACACACATACACAAACACACATACTCTTACCTCGCAAGATAGCCTGGCTTACGGTGTAAATCTCCCACGCTATTTAGGTTATGTTCACTGCTGCGCGCAATGACAAACGGACAATTAAATCTTTCACAGTTAATTTTAGGCAAGAAAGAGATTTATTTCTTCAATAATAGCTGCTGATTTTGACTCCTCATCATCAAATATTGTAACAACGGATATTCGCTCTCTCCCGTCGGCCATATTGGAAAGTTTGTTTACATTGCCGTGTTGTGTTTACGTTGTTCGATCGGGCAAACAAATGCACACCTTTTTTGTTTACTTATTTCTAAAATATTTTCTACCATCTAGTGAGAGATCGTGACCTCGTATCTATAATATAATTAGAGTAATATATATTTTTTTCTTTATAAGAGAAGACACTATAAACTATTAGTACAGCTAGAGGTGACAATGATATAATATGTAGATATTTCTGAAGATTAAAGCTGGCAAATAGTACTTATAAATTTGAAGGAAGTTAGACTTCATCCTGTGGAAAAATCTTTCTAATTCAAGAAAAAAGAGAGGGAGAGAGAGAGAGAGAGAGAGAGAGAGGGAGATAGAGTAGAGAGAGAGAGAGGAGAGAGAGAGGAGAGAGAGAGAGCAGAGAGAGAAAAGAGAGAGAGAGAGATAGAGAGAGAGAGAGAGAGAGAGAGAGAGAGAGAGAGAGAGAGAGAGAGAGAGAGAGAGAGAGAGAGAGAGAGAGAGAGAGAGAGAGAGAGAGAGAGAGAGAGAGAGATAGAATGAAAAAATCAGATAAAGAACATAAGAAACAATGCGAAGAAGATAGAAAAATAAAAGACAACGTTGCCAATGATAATATGATAAACAGAAATAGAAGTTATCAAACCAAGCTACAAAAGAATAAAAAAGAAAATGAAGAGAAAAAGACGAAGAATAATAAAAAGGAGGAAAATAGAGAGAGAGAGAGAGAGAGGAGAGAGAGAGAGAGAGAGAGAGAGAGAGAGAGAGAGAGAGAGAGAGAGACAGAGAGACAGAGAGAAAGAGGCAGACAGACAGATAAAGTCAGCGATAGAGACAGACACAGACCGAAAGAAAGAAAAAAGAGAAAGAACAATGAAATAAAATCCAAGAAAAAATACTCTCTCTAACAACAACAACGACAACAACAACAACATAACAACAACAACAACAGCACCCAACTCAAAAAACGGAAACCAAAGCCAAAGAAAAATCCCAAGACAAAACTCCCTAAAAGCCCAAGACGTTCGCGTCTCGTCTTATCTCCTCATCTGATAAATATCTGTGACCTCGACTCTTGACTTTATAGAGCCACTCCTTATCAAGATTCATAAATATAAACATATGTATATAATAAAAAGGGGGTAATTAAACATACCATTTGCTATTTCTTATCGCGTGTCGAGATAAGATTGGAGGAGGGGGGTGTAGGGGTGGGGGATAAAGGAGGGGGTATATTTATTTTTAAGATGGATGTTTTTCGTTTTTAAAGGAATTTGGAAAAGAGGAGGAGGAGAATAATAAATGGAGGACAATTGAAGAACACGTGATGAACAGGGGAATAGCATATTAAGGATACATGGAGAGCAATAAAACAATATAGAGAACAGGAAAATAACCATGAAATAACAGAATATAGAGAAATATGGCTGAATATAAACACAAATGGAACAGAAATGAAAGGATAATATATAAAGAAAATAAAGAACAGTTCAATGAAACAAACAGAAAGAAACAGAAAGATAACTAAAACAAGACAAGGAACAGAGAACAGGGCAATTATGAACAAATCCGTTCTTCAAAGAACAAAGACATTATCAAAACAAAAAAACTAAATTGAATAACATCGCCTTAAATTCAAAACCCCAAAGAACAAACAAGAAAAAAAAACAGACAAACCAAAAACAAAGAAAGAAAGAAAGAAAAAGAAAGGAAAGAAAGGAAGAAAGAAAAAGAAGGAAAGAAAGAAAGGAAGAAAGAAAAAGAAAGAAAA
>NW_020869885.1:12880-35380 GCF_003789085.1 Penaeus vannamei
CTCCCTCCTCCCTTCCTCCCTCATCCTTCCTCCTCGTCCGTCTCACCATAAAATGCAACAACCCTTCGCTTAGCCCTGATGTCACCCCTCCCCCCTCCTTGCATGACCTCGCTTGTACACAAAACAATGGACATTATTCACGCCATTATATGTCTTCTTCTCTTCTCTCTCCTTCTCTCTCTCTCTCTCTCTCTCTCTCTCTCTCTCTCTCTCTCTCTCTCTCTCTCTCTCTCTCCTCTCTTCTCTTCTCTCTCTTCTCTCTCTCGCCTTCCTTTCCCTTTCCTATCTCTTCTCCTTCCAATTTTTTCTCTGCCTTTCCAGCTGCAATCTTATCTTCCTTCATTTTCTGCCCTGCTTAAAAAATGCTTGTTTCCTCCTCATTGTCTTCCAGCCCTTTATTTATCTCCAAGAGGAAGAGGGAGAAAGAGGAGATGGGTAGGAGGAGGAGGAGGAGGAGGAAGAGAAGAAGAAGAGGGGAATGGGGAGGAGAATAAGCGCAGGGGGAGTGAGCAGGAGGAGGAGAAAAAAAAAACAAAAGGAGGGGAGGTAAGGAAGGAAGGAAGATGAAGGAAAAAGAGAACAACGGTGAAGTAAGAGGAGGAGAGAAGCGAAGAAAATGGGATAAGGGGAAGGAAGAAAAGGAAATTGAAGGAGAAGAAAAGGCAGGTAGAACAAGAGGGGAAGAGTCGGGAGCAGGGAAGGAAGGGGGGGGGGAGAAGAGGAGGGGAAGAAGGGAGTGAGATATTTGAATCTATTTATAACACGTGTTCTGACCTCGTCACCCCGTCGGCGAAGGGATGGCCATGTCTCCCTCTCGATTGCAGTACTGGCTTGAGGGGGAGGAGGAGGAGGGAGAGGGTGAAAGGGAGAGAAAGAGAGATGGTGGAAAGGGGGACGGGAGAGGAGGGAGGAGAGAAGAAGGAGAGGGAAAGGTGAAGGGATAAGGGATAGCTAAGGAGAGAGAGAGAGAGAGATAGAGAGAGAGAGAGAGAGAGAGAGAGAGAGAGAGAGAGAGAGAGAGAGAGAGAGAGAGAGAGAGAGAGAGAGAGAGAGCGGAGGACCTGTCCTACCGGAAGGTAAGTATTTTCTCGCTCTTACTTTCGGTAGTTGGCTTCATAGAATCGCTTCTCTCTCTCTCTCTCTCTCTCTCTCTCTCTCTCTCTCTCTCTCTCTCTCTCTCTCTCTCTTCTCTCTCTCTCTCTCTCTCTCTCTTCCCCCTCTCTCCCTCTCTCTCCTCCCTCTCTCCCTCCCTCTCTGTCTCCTCTCTCTTCTCTCTCTCTTGTCCTCCCTCTCTCTCTCCTTCTCTCTCCTCTCCCTTCCCCTCTTCTCCTCTCCCTCCTCTCTCTTCTCCCACACCCTCTCTCTCTCTCCCTCCTCTCTCCTTTCTCCCTCTCTCTCTCTCTCTCCTCCCTCCTTCCTCTCCCTCCCTCCTCCCTCCTCCCTCCTCCTCCCTCCCTCCTGCCTCCCACCTGCCTGTCTCCGCAAACGACCTTCGGCCCGATACGAAACGACCCGTCCCTCTCCCGCCACAAAGCACGTAGCAGCTGTGCCCGTAGCCCGGTTTCCCTTGCATCCCGAGTGGAATAGGAGCGGCCGTAGGTAGAATAGGAAGCGGCGGCCACGAGGTCCTATCCAGGATGGGGACGCGACCTCGGCCATGGCCCCAAACCTGCCGCGCGCGTGTGACCTCTCGTCGCCCGCCCGCAGGTAGGAATAATGGTAGTTGTTGGTTCGTTCTTGCGTCGGGTTTTCGGGTTGGGTTGGGGTGAAGGGTTGGCGGTGGGTGATCGTCTTTTGTTTTTGTTTTGGGGGTCGGGGTGGGGGTTTTGGCGGGTTGTTGCTGGTATGGCTTTGGGGTTTATTATTGGTGGGTTTTGAATGATGTTGGGGTTGTTATTATTTAGTGTTTTTTTAATTATTATTTTACGATCATTTTCAACATAATTTTTTATTGTTTTATTATTCATCATTATCATTGCCATTATAGTTTTATGGCTACCTACAAGTACATAGTACAAGTCATTACCCCCCTCCCTCTAAATAGATAAATAATAATGATAATATTAATGAACATCACAAAACAATTATAATCACTCTATCTCTCGCTCATCTTTATGAAAACACCCCCCCCCCAAAAAAAAAAAAAAAAATAAATAAAATATATATAGATAGATAGATATAGATAGATAGATATAGATAGATAGATAGATAGATAGATAGATAGATAGATAGATAGATGATATATACCATCATTTCTCCCTCCCATTTTTTTTTCTTTTTTTCTTTTTTTTAACATAATCTACCGCCCTCGTAACAAGGCCTTTTTGATTACCGTTGCGTGGTCTGCCTCACCTGGCCCGTCAGAAGCAGCTATGTCGCCCCACACCTGTATATAGCGGGTCGTGGCCAGGTGTTTTCCAAGGCTGTTTCCTGAATACGAGAGACACGAAATTCCCTCTTTTTTATTTCATTATTATTATTATTATTATTATTATTATTATTATTATTATTATTATTATTATTATTATATTATTTATATTTGATAGTACTAGTCTAGTATATTTTTTTTACGTGTGTAGATTTTTTATTAGTCATGGGGTGTTGTTGTGTGTTGTTTTTTAATTAGTGTTGATTAATTAATACAGAGTTCCCGCGCATCCTTGAAAACTTAAAAATTTAAGGTCTTCTGTCGCAGATCTTAAAATGTGTCTTAAATTTGCCCTAAAATGCCTTAAATGTGCCCTTTGTTCGCTTAAGTGTGCATATATCTGTTGCCAGCGCAGGCTCCCGTCGCGATTCACTCACTCGTGGGTCTCTACGCAGCTTGGTCGAAAATCATTTGTCAAAAACATTAGACCTTGACCTTTACTGATCGACGCGACCAATTGCGGGTGGGCCATGTGTAAAAAATGTAATAATGATGATATAATAATAATAATAATAATAATAATAATAATAATATAATAATAATAATGATGATAATAATAATAATAATGATAATAATGATAATAATAATAATAATAATAATAACAATGATGATAATGATAATAATAATAATAATAATGATAATGATAATAATAACAAATAATAATAATAACAATGATAATGATAATAATAATGATAATGAAATGATGATGATAATTCTATCACGCAATCCATCCGAGAACCTGCTTAAAAATCCTGGCGAGGTGAACGTTCATACCTTGGTCAGTGACGCGGCGAGTAGGCCTACACATTATGGGGAAGTGTGTATTCAGCGACAAGTGGCTCCAGGTCTTAAAAGGGCAGTTGGTACGAGTCTTAAAAAGTCTTAAAAAGGCCTTAAATTTCATCAGTTTATACTTGCTAGAACCTTGTGATAGTAATAATGTTGATAATGATTGTGATGATACTGATAGTATTATTGCTAATTCTATTACGTCTGCTATGACTGCTATTATTGCTGTTAGTACTACTGCTACTACTATTGAAAGTAATGATAATGATAGAATTGATTGCAGTAATAATTATAAATAATAATAATTATTATAATGTAATGATAATGATAATGAAATTGTTATTATTATTATTATCATTATTATTATTATTATTATTATTATTATTATTATTATTATTATTATTATTATTATTATTATTATTATTATTATTATTATTATTATTATTATAAGAATCACCACCTCCTACACCACACCACAAACACCACCTACACACCATCACCACCAACACCACCATCTACACACCACCACTGCCACCACCACCACGATCATTACCATTAACATCATCCCAAATTACAGCGACTTCTCAAAAGTGAAAAAAAAAATCGTTTCTGTCAGTAGGCATCAAAGGATAATATAAACGGCGATATATGTGATATTCTATCCCCGTAACTGTCCCAGCTGGAGCAGGCAACAGACACGAAGTAGCAGGTGCGTCTTTAAGGGGAAAAGTTGTTGTCTTGGTTGGCTGTGGCGTCTTACCTGCGTCTGTGTTGTTGTCTTGGTTGGCTGTGGCGTCTTACCTGCGTTGTGTTGTTGTCTTGGTTGGCTGTCTTACCTGCGTTGTGTTGGTCTTGGTTGGCTGTGGCGTCTTACCTGCGTCTGTGTTGTTGTCTTGGTTGGCTGTGGCGTCTTACCTGCGTCTGTGTTGTTGTCTTGGTTGGCTGTGGCGTCTTTGCGTCTTGGTTGGCTGTGGCGTCTTACCTGCGTCTGTGGGATGTAGGGTGAGTGATATGGGGAGGGGGGTCTGTTTGTTTGTTTGTTTGTCGGGGGAGAAAGAGAAGGAGGGATGGATTGGGAGGGAGGAAAGGGGGAGGGAGGGAGGGAAGTGGAGGAGGGGAAGGAGAGAGAAGGAGGGAGGGAGAGGGAGAGAAAGCAAGAGAGGAAGATAGAGAAAGAAAATGAAAAGAGAAATAGAGAGAAAAAAAAGAGAAAGAAAAAGAAAATGAAAAAATAGAAAATATATTAAGAGAAACGAATAAAGAGCGAAAAGAAAAAAAAAAGAAAGAGAATAAGAAAAAAAATAGAAGAGACCCACAACGAGAAACACGAAACACGTAGAAAGAGAAATAGGGATAGGACTATTAACCCCTTCGTCCTTCCGGGTTTTATGCATCATTCTATTGTCGGAGATAATTTGCATAATAAATGCGCCAGATGCGATTAAAAATTCTGGTTCAATATTGTGTTGCAGCGAGCATCTATTCTTTCCGTTCTGGTGTTCTCGTAGTCGGAAGAACTGGCCATTGAACACATAGGAAAGGAGGGAATTGAGGAAAATGGATGAAGGGAGGAAATAGGGGAGAGTATAGGAAAGGAGGAAGGAGAGGAAAACGGGAGAAGACAGAGTAAAGGAGGAAATAGGGGAAATTAAAGTAAATGATGGTAAATAGGAAATAGTAGAGACAGAGTAGGAGGAAAGAGAAAACACAGACTAAAGGAGGAAATAGAGGAAACAGTAGAACACAGAGTAAAGGAGGAAATGGAGGAAAACAGAATAAGTGAGTAAATAGAGGAAAACAGTGAGTGAGGAAATAGAGGAAAATAAGATCAATAAGGAAATAAAGGAACAGAGTAAAGGAGGAAATAAAAGGAGAGGTGAATAATTAGGGGTTGCTGACCTTTTTTTTGTAAACTGAATGATGGGTAATTTTATTTATTTTTATTTCTACTTAAAAAATCTCTCTCTCTCTCTCTCTCTCTCTCTCTCTCTCTCTCTCTCTCTCTCTCTCTCTCTCTCTCTCCTCTCTCTCTCTCTCTCTCTCTCTCTCTCTCTCTCTCTCGTCTTCTCTCTCTCCCCGCCCTCACACCCTAAACAAAGTGTAAAGAGAGGGGATAGGATAGGCGGGATAGTGGTGGTGGTGGGGTTGGGGGTGGGGGAGGGGGGGGGACATTGAATCACAGTCATAGCCGCGATTAAGGTGGATGAAGTGGGAGGGTAAATTTTATTTTTTATTTATTTATTTTTTGTTTTATTATTTTATTATTATATATATAATATATATATATATTATATATATATATATTTTTTTTTTTTTTTTTGGGGGGGGGGGAGGGGGAGGTAGTGGTGGTTACATATGTGCATGCGTATATGTATGAAAATCTACAAGGAAAAATTATGTCACAGAACGAACGGAGAGAGAAAAAAAACACCCCCATCCCTTCCCCCACCCGTATCCTCCCCACCCTTCCCTCCCCTCCCATCTACTCCTTCTCTCTCCACCCAGCTCCATCCCCTTCCCTCCTCCTCACCCACCCCCTTTCTCCCTCCTCCTCCACCACCCCCTCTCCCTCCTCTACCCACCCACTTTCTCCTCACCCTTCACCACCCCCTCTCCTCTCCTCCACCAACCCTCTCTCCTCCTCCTCTCCCTTTCCCCTCCTCCCTCCCCCTTTCTCTCTCCTCCTCACCAACTCCCCTTTCTCCTCCTCCACCACCAACCCTCTCCCTCCCTCACCCACCATCTCCCTCTCTCCTTCAACACCCTCCTCTCCACGACCCCTACTCCCACCAATCCCCTCTCCCTCACACCCTCCCTCCACGACCCCCCTCCCCTCCCCCCCCCAATGAACGAGCACCCCCCCTCCTCCATCACCCCCCCCCCCAACGAACGAGCGAAAAAGGGGAGAGTGTTCGCCCCAGCCTCGGAACAGGAAGGAGTGAGCGTTGACATTCAAAGACGCCATTGTTGCCAGCGCTTCAATGGGCAGTGGTGTTGGGTTCCGGTGTAAATATTATTCGGACTAACCTTTCCTTTTTCGCTTCTGAATGGGGACGGTGACGGAGAGGTTTGGGGGGATAGGGGGATGGGAGGGAGGGAGGGTGGTTTAGGTTGGGTTGGGTTGGGTTAGGGAGGTTGGGGGTGGGTTTTGGGGAGGTTAGGTTAGGTTAGGCTAAGCTAGGTTCGGTTAGGTTAAGCTAGGCAAGGTTGGGTTAGGTTTAGATAGGTTAGGGTAGGTTTGATTAATCTAGGTTAGGCTAGGCAAGGTTAGGTAAGGTTAGGCAAGGCTAAGCTAGGTTGAGTTGGGTTGGGTTGGGTTTTGTGGGTAGATAAGGTTGTGGGTTCGGTAGAGGGATAGTTAAGATAAGGTTAGTTTGGGTGGGGTCCTGCTACTATGAATATTGTGGACAAAGTAGGCCTATTTGGAGGTTAAGGGTTGTGTATTTTCAACTGATGGAGAGAGAGAGAGAGAGAGAGAGAGAGAGAGAGAGAGAGAGAGAGAGAGAGAGAGAGAGAGAGAGAGAGAGAGAGAGAGAGAGAGAGAGAGAGAGAGAGAGAAGAGGGTTTTCGATAATGAGGGGGAATCTAGGGGAGGAGATGAGGGCTGACCCGCATGACCTGTGGTAACCTGACACGGTTCACCTATTCACCTATTCAGCAGTGCTTTGAATATGGTGTGCTGAGGGGAGGGGGGAGTAGGAAGGAAGGGAAGAAGGAAGGAAGGAAAGAAATAAGGAAGGAAGGATATTGTATGGAAGTATGTCAGGCTAACTTACCCACGGCCCGTTTTGAAGAATTCGTAATGTATCGTTATTAACTGATCATCGGCCGATAATGGTGCTCTTACTGGAATATCCACGGTGTAGTATAGACAAGAATTAATTTCCGAAGAAAAATAAACAACAAAGTTTTTTTTTTAATCTACCTGCGTGGGATTTTAACCTTGTACTAGCGTGGGTGTGAGGTACAGGAGGAGGAAAGGGAGAAGGAGGGAGGGGGGTAGAGGGGTGCCGACCGGGGAGAGGAGGGCGAGAGGGAGGGGGTGACCTCGTGACCTAACACACGGCCGACTCTGGCAAACACCGCCGCCCCGCTTCCTGATTGACATTTCATGCAACCGTGGATGATGTTGCATCGCCGCTCGCTCTCGTTGTCTTCGCTGCGAGCGGTGATGAGTTGCAGGATCGCCGTGGATGTCTCAGCGAGTTAGAATCGTCGGTGACGGGGTTCAGGGGTCGCTGTACCGGGGTTAGGGCGCGCCGCATGACCCCTAAGCCTGTGACCTAACCCAGGCCGGGTCAAGGACTGTTACCAGGTTACAGCCCTCGCAGCTGCCGGGACCGTTACGCCCGCGATAAGAAGACTTCAAGACGCCCTAACGGACCGGCCAGGTGAGGCGGCCTCTCTAATTAACGCTGTGGTGCCACTTTACCGTCGCGGGAGGTGGCACGGTGCCCAAAACGCGGGAGTGAGAGAGAGAGAGAGCGAGAGAGAGAGTTTTTTGAAGATGATTCCTTCCGCTCTCCGAAGCCGTTCAGTGACCTTTTGTGAGAAAACGGGAAGGAAAAAAAAGAATTAGGCAAATATTCAGCGTATATATATGAAACACTTACCAGAATAAATGAAAAAAAAAATAAATAAAACACATAGCAGGTTATTCAATCGAACTCAAAACCACCTCATTATCGAAGAGAAACCCCCCCCCTTTTTCCCCTCCTCCTCACCCCCCCCCCCAAAAAAAAAAAAAAAAAAAAAAAACACACCCAGCAAAGGAACCAAGCCAAAGCATATTTTATCGAGGTTGTTTCCCACGCGGTGACACTGGGGGAACCGGTGAGCTGGGGTTACCGGTCACTTGCATTCCGGTCCATGTCAGTCGAGTTCCTTCTGTGTGTGCTCCGGGTCGAGTTTGTCCTCCAGGTGGGAAAGGGTTGGTGGTCTTGTTGTTTTCGGTGGATTTGGGTAGCCTTGTGTCCATTGCTAATTGTCTTTATAACCATTAAATGATGATGATATTTGTACAGGAACAGAAACTACTACTAATATGATAATGATAGTAATAATAGTAATAATAATGATAGCAATAATGATAATAATAATGATAGTAATAATTATAATGACAATGATAGTAATAATGATAATAATAATGATAGTAATGATGATAATAATGATAATAGTAATGATAGTAATAATGAAAATAATAATGATAGTAATGATAGTAATACTGATAATAATATTGATAGTAATAATGATAATAATAATGAGAATAGTAATAATGATAATAATAATGAAAATAGAAATATGGATAATAATAATGAGAATAGTAATAGTAATATTATCATCATCATTTCTATCAGCGTTCTTGTCAAACCATTCAGCGTACCTACTACTCCCCCCTTTGGCGTATTTATATCTCAGTTACAGACTTTTCGACCACCAATACCCGTGAAAAAGGGTGTCAGTATATTCAGGATAAGAGCTAATTAATGAGGGTATTAATAGGTGATAGGGGGAGGCTGGGGGAGGGGAAGGGGAGGGGGGATATCTGATAATCACCTTGGTTTATCTCTTTTTAATTAATCCTTGGGTATGGAGGGGGGGGGGCGTGATCTCCCTACTTCCGCCTCCTCTCTCCTCCCCTCCCTCCCCTCCGCTCCAACTACGGTATCCAAACCAGGTCATATATCCATTAGGTCAAGCGGCTTATTAGTTTGCAGTTACAAAATCAATTTAATCCGTGGTTACTACTGGGTTGTTTACTTGTTTAACTCGGTCTCTCTCTCTCTCTCTCTCTTCTTCTCTGGTTCCATCTATCTCCTCTCTCCTCTCTCTCTCTCTCTCTCTCTCTTATCCTCTCTCCTTTCTTCCTCTCCTCTCTCGCTCTCTCTCTCTCTCTCTCTCTCTCTCTCTCTCTCTCCCTCTTCTCCTTCTCTCTCTCCTCTCTCTCTCCCCTCTCTCTCCTCTCTCTCTCTCTCTCTCCTCTCTCTCTCTCACTCCCTCTCTCTCCCTCCTTCCCCTTTCTCTCTCTTCTTTTTAACATTTTTTTACAAGAATATGATGTGGCAGCGAGTAAAAAACATGTCCGGTGAATGCTGCGATAGCCATTGATAAGTTTCAAAGATAACAACGAAAGATTAGCCAGTCACAGAAATTGAATTGCAGTTCGTACATTTCCCAAATAATAACTGTTATATTGGCTTGACTTGTTTGTAATTACGGTGGTGATGTGGAGGAGATATTCGTGATGGAAGATTCGGCTGCTATGTGCGAATGCATTTGCATATGCAAGATGAATCAATGAGTCAAATTTTGCGTTATGTTGATTAATTTATTATTATTAATTGGGGGGGGGGGTAATATTTGATTTGTGGAGAAATAGGTTTGATGATTGCACTGGGTTGTTTATGGTGAAATGGTCTCGTCTCCGCGAAAATGTGACCTTGGCTGACCTTATCGAGAATCCACATTGTAATTGATTATTTGGTTTAATAAGGGTCGGTCTCTCTCTTTCTTTTCTTCTTCCTATCTCTTTCTCTTTCTCTTTCTCTTTCTCTTTCTCTTTCTCTTTCTCTTTCTCTTTCTCTTTCTCTTTCTCTTTCTCCTCTCTTTCTCTTTCTCTTTCTCTTTCTCTTTCTCTTTCTCTCTCTCTCTCTCTTCTCTCTCTCCTCTCTCTCTCTTCTTCATCTTCTCTCTTCCTCCATCCCTCTTCAACTCTCTCTCTGTCTTTATATCTTCTCTCTTCTCTATCTCCTCGCTTTCTTCTCTCTCTCTCTCCCTCACCTCCCCCTCGTTGGCAGGATATTGGAAACGAGCCTGTAACGTGGCTTCTACATGCGGCACAGGACGTGATATACAAGTTCCACCGAATGTAAGACAGATGAGTCAGCGGAGTTCCTTTTCACGAAGCAGCCCCGAACCCGTGAGTCACTTAAGGGGCAGCCTGAATCACCCGCTCTCTTGGTGCCATTCATCCCTGCTTGGTAAGCTTGTATGAATGTGTGTCTGTCCTCGGTACTCGCTCGGGGTGGCACTCTGTGGCCTCGTTGGCCCTGTGCTCGCCCTCAATCTCCAGGCGGATTGATAATTTTCTGTCGTTTGACATCGTCACCACAGGTTAGGGCGGGTCGGGTCGTGGGGAAGCAATGTTGCCACGTGCTGCCTTACGTCAGAGGTGGCGCTGCCAGATTTAGCCGCTTGTGCTATTCGTAGCATTTCGCCGAATGGAGTTTTATTCGATGGTATTTTAGCAGATGGAGGATGTAGGATGCGAGCCTTGGCATAGAAAGCGCGGGGAGAGAAAACGGAGAATTACCCGAGGGATTTTTGTCCCGGGCGACTGGTAACACTGGAAATTGAAGAAGGTCGGGGCTCGTTTACTCGGGGTTGAACCCATGTTATCGGCCAGCAGCGATTCAGGACGCGTCTCAACTCTCCTTTTACGGGCTGGGGCGAGCGCTAAGACCATTTGCGATCGTCCTGGCGTGACAGTTTCCCCGCAGGACCAAGGACGAGGCCTAGGTAAGTCATGTATGTTGGTAGGTCGGCCGAGGTGAGGAGGTTAGGGAGGTCGGGGTTCGTGTGGCTACCGAGGGCCGACGCTGCCGACCTCAGACACACCCGACGCACGTGGTATAATCTTACCTGTTCACCTCTCACCAAGTAGCCGCATGTCAGGCACTTCTTATACATTTTTTATGATTTTAGCTTGAAGTGCACTTTATTTTAATAGTCTTTGTATACTTCCGACATGAAAGTCAGTAGATGTTTTTTTATGTTTCTTAAGTGTTTTCGGGCGGAGAGACACGCGGCGCCGAAACGATATAATCACTCTCCGAGGCGCAGTTGGTGATAATAGTGACTGATGCTGTCCTGTTTGTTTTCACCGGGAATGGGTGATGGCCGGCAATTGTTACGTCATCACATCGTTAAATGGCATTGATCTCTGCTGATGGTGACGCAGTAATGTGTGTGTGTGTGTATGTGTGTGATGGTGACGGAGGAAGAGCAACCACGTGGCGCCCGACCGGTAACATGGCGCTAGACAGACACGTGAGGAGGACACGCATCGCACGCACACACGCACACACGTGTACATGCTTACATACATCTACACGCGCGCTCTCAGCACCGCTCCCTACGTACTCGCGTGGAGGCAGTTGGTCTTATATTTCGGTTTATTTTCGATTATCTTTTTATTATGTGTTGTCAAAGTAGGACGGGATTTGAAGCATAGATATTATGGAAAAAGGGAGTAGAAAATTGAGATAATTGACCGATACTTGACCAGAAAAACATGGCGGTATAATGCACGAGATAGAGAGAGAAAATATGCAATGAGATAGATTTATGCGGAATACGAGTAATTTATGCAATGGAGGATGACGATCGATTTGAAAAAAATAAAATTCGTTCTTTGCCTGAAGTTGAAAACAGTTGAGAGACTTAGTAAAGTGAAGTCTTAATTTTTTCTTATTTTTTCCATCTGGATATTCGCAGATGTATTCATTGTTGTTGTTGTTACTGTTTATTTGTTTTGTTTTGTTTTGTTGCTATTATTATTATTATTATTATTAATGTTGGTGTTTTTGTTATTCTTATTATTACTTCATTTTAGTTATTTTTTACTACTATTGCTATTCTCATCATCATCAACATTATCTTTCCTCCAGCCTCCCTCCCTTTCTCCCCTTCGCTCTCCCTCTTTGTCTCTCTCCCTCCCTTTCTCCCAGCGCTATCTCGTGGGTCAGAACAACACCTGATAGCGCACCTCGTGAGACCCTGCACCCTCCCTCCCCTCCCTTCCCCTCCCCCCTTCCCTCCTGACCTCCTCTTCCAGTCCTCGTCCTCCAATTCTCTCTTCTTTCCCTCCTCCTCCTCCTCCTCCGATCCTGTCTTTCTTTCCTTCCTCCCCCTCCTTCTTCTTCTCCTCCCTTCCTCCCCCTCCTCCTCCCCCTCTAGTCATGCCTTTCTTTCCTTCCTCCTCATTCCTCTTCTCCTCCTCCCCTCCTCCTCCTCCTCCTCCTCCTCCTCCTCCTCCTCCTCCATCTCCTCCTCCTCCTCCTCCTCCTCCTCCTCCTCTGCCAATCCTCCATCTCCTCCATCTCCTTCTCCATCTCTTCCTCCCTCTCCTCCTCCTCCCCTCCTCCCCCCTACCCCCGCGTCCTCATTGCTTAATTGCGTTGCGTCTATCGGTCGTTTCTTGAACTTGGCGAGATGTGTGCTTCATCATCATCATATTTGTTTATTTATTTGTCTATTATTTATTTTATTTTTTTTTAGGTTTTGTTTGTTTACGTGGGGGCGGGTGGGGGGGGTCACGTTGAGAATTTTTCATTGTTTTTTTTCTTTATTTTTTATCTTTTGTTTTTTTCCGCTTTTTCGCTTCTCTCTCTCTCTCTCTCTCTCTCTCTCTCTCTCTCTCTCTCTCTCTCTCTCTCTCTTCTCTCTCTCTCTCTCTCTCTCTCTCTCTCTCTCTCTCTTTCTCTCTCCCTCTCTCTCCTCCCTCCCTCCCTCCTCCCTTCCCTCCCTCCCTCCCTCCCTCCCTCCCTTCCCCCCTCTTCTCTCTCTCTCTCTCTCTCTCTCTCTCTCTCTCTCTCTCTCTTCTCTCTCTCTCTCTCTCTCTCTCTCTCTCTCTCTCTCTCATCCTTAAACTGTGTCGCGTCGAATCAAGACCTCATCTCTCTTCATTAACGGTTACGTAACCCTAGCGTATCCCTGGCAAACAAACAAACAAACAAACAGATAAACAAAACAATGGGAACGGAGGCGAGGTGAAGTGAGGATACCCCCCCCCCCTCCCTCAATCCTCCCTACCGTTCCTAAGTTCTTCCATCCCTTTTTTCTTTCTTTCGTTGTTACTTTCTTTCTCTCTCTCTTTTTTTCTTTTTTTCTGTTTTCTCTCTCGTTTTCTTTTTTTTTATTTTTTCTCTTTTTCTTCTCTCGTTTCTTTCTTTTTATTCATTTATTATTTATTCTCTCTCTCTCTCTCTCTCTCTCTCTCTCTCTCTCTCTCTCTCTCTCTCTCTCTCTCTCTCTCTCTCTCTCTCTCTCTCTCTCTCTCTCCTCTCTCCCTCTCTCCCTCTCTCCTCTCTCTCCTCTCTCTCTCCCTCTCTCTCCCTCTCCCTCTCCCTCTCCCTTCCTCCCTCTCCCTCCCTCTTCCCTCCCCCCCCTCCCTCCCCCTCACCCGTTTCCTCTCCCTCCCTCTCTCCCTTTCTCCCATCCCCTTAGCTTTACCCTAACCTGTACCCCTCCTCCCCCTTTGCCCCCATACCATACAACCCCCCCATCTACCCCACCCCCCCTTCTCTGCCCACCAACCCACCGACAAACAAGACCCGATTGTTTGGTCCGAACCGTGTGGTGCTCATACGATAAGGTGATAAACCCACCGGTGTTAGAAGGGGGGGTGAAGTAAGTAGGGGAGGGGTGGGGGATGGAGGGGGATAAGGAGAGGTAGGGGAGGGAGGGAGGGAGAAGGAGGGGGAAGGGGGAGGGGAGGGCAGGGTCACTAGCTTGTGAGGTTCATAGTTCACAGGTGAATTTGGGGGTGGGTGGGGAGGGGTAGGTGGGGAGGGGGTGGGGTGAGCAGGGAGTATGCTGGTTGGTGTCGAGGTAAGGCGCTGGGTTAGGGAAGAACCAGGGAAGGAATAAGCAAGTACACGGTGTTATTATTTTCGAATCTTTTCTTGTATTTATGTATTTATTTGTTTATTAGTTATTATTATCATCAATATTATTATCATCATCACATCATAAATAATTGTTATTATCATTATTATTATTATTATTATTATTATTATTATTATTATACATCATTATCATCATCATCATCATCAATATTATCATTATCATCATCATCATCAATATTATCATTATCATCATCATCAGAGAGGTTATAAATTCACCATCATCATTATTATTATTATTATTATTATTATTATTATCATTATTATTCTACTCTCTGTAAGGGAATGCTGAAGGTGCATTTTCGCTTTGATGCCCCAGATAAGATGAGAGATAGAGATGAATGAAAAATCGTTTCGAGTGGTTTTAATTGAAAGGGGCCACCCGAACACCTTATCAGTTTGGAAGTGTTATCTGGGCGAGAGCGGGAGCTGGGACAACCCTCGCGGCGATAAGGTCGGGGCGCCCTGTTGCATGTGAGGGCCTGGCACCCTGCCCTGACCCTTGCCCTGTTTTTCTCTGTCTGAATGTCTGAATGTCTGTCTCTTCTTCTTCTCTCTCGCTCTCATCGCTTTCTTTCTCTCTATCTCTTTCTTTGTCTCTCTTCTCTCTCTTCTTTCTCTTCTCTTCTTTCTCTCTCTTCTCTTTCTCTTTCTCTCTGTCTCTCTTCTCTTCTCTCTCTCTCTCTTCTCTCTCTCTTCTCTCTCTCTCCTCTCTCTTCTCTCTCTTCCTCTCGTCTCTCTCTCTCTCTCTCTCTCTCTCTCTCTCTCTCTCTTCTTCTCTCTTCCTCTCTGTCTCTCTCTCTCTCACTCCACTTCTGAACTTTTTGATTTGAGAAAGTAAAAAAGTCTACACATTCACGTTTGTGTTTTCTACTCTACTGAAACACACCCACCCACCCACCCACGTACTAGCATTGTTTCGCTGTAATCTACGGACCTTTTTCGTCCTTTTATTCCCTCCTCCCTCCCCCTGCTACCCCCCCCTCTCTTACCTTACTACCCCATCACCCCTCCCTCGCCTTCCTCTCTTCTCTGATACTCCTCCCTTCCTTTTATCTCTCCTCCTTCCCTGCTACCCCTACGCCTCCCCCATCTCCTTTACCCTTTCCTTCCCTGCTACCCCCCCCCTCCCCCTTCCTTTTATCTCTCCCCCTTCACCTGCTCTACCTCCCCCTCCTCCCCCTTTCCTTCTACCTCCCCCTCCCTCCCCTACCCTCCCCCCTGCTGGGGCCCCCCCTCTTCCCTTTTAATCTCTTCCCCCTTCCCCTACCCATCCTCCCCTTCTCCCTTTTACCTTCCCCTTGTCCCCCCTCCCGTCCCGCTCCCCTCTTCCCTCCCCCCTCCCCTTCCCCTTTCCTTTACCTCCTCCCACACCCCATCCCCCCACACACCACGCCTACCCCACCACTCGACCCACCCGCCCCGCACCCCCCCCTAGTTTCCCCAAGCCGCCCTACCTTAGGTTAAGCAGTTCGTGTGGTAGATGACTTGCGGCTCAAAATCTAGCCAACGTTATCAGGACCGCTACTCGAACTTTTGCCTCTCTTGTACTCTCCCTTTCTCCGTTTTGGCTTCTCTCCCTGTTCTCCCCTCTCCTTGATTCTTCGTTGTTTTTTTCTATTCTCCTCTCCTCTCTTCTTGCTTTCTTTTTAGTTCTGATTCGTCAGTTAGTATGAGTTGGCAGTTATTTGATTTTTTTTTCTCTCTCTATTTCTTTTTACTCCCTGTCTTTTTTAAATCAGTCTTATCTCCTTCTCTCTCCTCTCTTTTTCTCCTTCCGCCTCCCCATTTGTCTCCCTATCTCCGTCTCTATTCCTTACTTTCTTCCCTTTCTCCTCCTTCCGTATTCGCCAGCCCGGGCACCCACGTGGCTTGGGCGAAACGCTTCTCTCCGGTTTCCCTTATTCCTATCTTTTCTCTTTGTTCTCTCTTATTTCCTTCTTCCGCGCTTCTGTCTCCTCTTTTCTTCTTTCTTGTGTTGTCTTTTATGTTATCCTCTCCTGTTCTCTTGTCTCCTTTCCTTTCATTTTCTTTTCTTTTCTTTTCTTTCCATTCCTTCTTATCTTCTTGCCTTTTCTCCCCACCTCTTGTTTCCTTTCCTCTCCTCTCTTCTCCTCTTGTCTCTCCTCTCTTTTCTTCTCTTCTCTTCTTCCCTCCCTTCCCCCTCTCCCTCCCCTCCCCTCTCTCCCACCCTCTCCCCTGCTCCTCCCTCTTTCCCCTCCCTTCCTCCTCTCCTTTCCCTTCCCTCCCTCTCTCTCCTCCCTCCCCTCCCCTCCCCTCCTTTCCCCTTCCCCTCCCCTCCTTTCCTCTTCCCTCCCACCCCTCCTTCCCCTCCCTCCCCTCCCTTCCCTCCTTTCCCCTTCTCTTCCCCTCCTTTCCCCTTCCCTTCCCCCCTTCCCTTCACACCTTGACGCCGCGGCGAGTATCCCTTCCCCAGAGACCAGAGTGGCGGCCCCGAGGTTCATCATCATTAGAGAGGAATGCTATAACTGCGCCGGGTCAGATGAGGCAGAGATTGGGGAGAGAGAGAGAGAGAGAGAGAGAGAGAGAGAGAGAGAGAGTTGCGGGGGAGAGGGGAATGGGAGAGAATGGGGGAGGGAGGAATGATGGGTGGGAAGGGGGGGAAGGAGGATAGGGAGGGGGGGGGGATGGGAGGAAGGTAGAGTTACGGGGAGGGTGGGAAGGGGGAGGATGGGAGAGGAGGAGGATGAATGGAGGAAAATAGGGAGGAAGAGAATAGAACATCAAAAAAAATTATCTAGCCTATCTACCTCTCGCCTTACCCCCCCCCCCCGGAAGTCAACGAAACCTCCAGAATCGACCAGATTTAACTCCCCCCCCCGTCCCCTCCTCCCAGTCGCTCCGTCTCTGAGTCACTTAAACCCCCAATGGCGCCGATTTGATTCTTGGATAAGGGAGCCAGTAGCCAGATAGAATCGGGGGAGGGGGAGGGGGGTTATTTTGCGTGGAGCTTCCCCTCTCCCCCCCCCCCTCTTTCTTTTTTTTTTGGGGGGGGGGGGGGGTTAAGGATTAGTGCGATTGCAGAAATTTTGTTTTGTTTATTTTGGTTATTTGTTTATGTATGGCTGGATTTCATCATTTTATTATTTACTTTTTATTTATTTAGTTTTATTCTTTGTGTTTATTATCATGATAACTAATTTTTATTGCTTTTTTTGTTGTTGTTTTTCTATTATTATTATTATAATAATTATCATCATTGTTATTGTTGTTGTTGATATTATTATTATTATCATAATTTTTATTATCATGATTTTTATTATTATGATGATTATTGATATTATTCACATTATTATTGTCGTTGTTGGCATTTCATCATCATTATTATTTACTTTCATTTCCTTCCAGGTATGCAAAATGCTCTCTTCAAAATTCGTCGAGTGATGTTGGCGAGGAACTTCGTTTGTTGTGAGTGTTTTTCTTTGTTAGCGTTGTTTGTTTGTTCTTCTTTTTTATTCTTTTTGTTTTCTTTCTTTCTTTCTCTCTTTTCGCTATGTACAGTGTTTCGAAGGCGATGTGTTTTGTCAAGTTTGTTTTGTTTGGTTCTCTGTCTCGCTCTCTTTGTTTTTTGTTCTTTCTTTTTCTTTTGCTTTTTCTTTCTGTTCTTTTTTCTCTTTTTTCTTTTTTTTCTTCTTTGTTCTTTCTTCTTTCTCTCTCTCTCTCTCTCTCTCTCTCTCTCTCTCTCTCTCTCTCTCTCTCTTCTCTCTCTCTCTCTCTCTCTCTCTCTCTCTCTCTCTCTCTCTCTCTCTCTCTCTCATATTTCCACATCCTCTCTTGTTTTTGGTCTATTTACGTTTTCATTTCCCGCATCCTTCTCCCGTTCGTTTATCGCATTTCTCACGTGTCCCTTTTTATCGCTGCTTTTCCGTTCTTTCCCAATTCACAGGACACTGATTATCATTTTGTCCTTCCTTCTCTCTTTATTTCTCTTTTTTCTATTTTCTTTTTCTCTTTATTTTTCTTTTTTTCTATTTTCTGTTTTATTTATTTTTCCATTTTTTTCGTCGGTATGTGTCTTTTATTTTCGTTCGTTTTTCCAGGCAATTGAGCTGTTGAACGAACTTGCTCTTTTATCCTTTTTATCCTTTGTTTTGTTTTATTTTTTTATTTATTTTTTTTATTTTTTTTTTTTTTTTTGATAACTCGTTGGAAGGGATGTCTTTTTTATCTTTATTGTTATCATTGTGTTATTATTATTTGGAAAATTAAAATGCCATGTATTGTAGTTTCGTTTGTCTTATGCATTGTAGTCATTTTTTTTTTATTCATCTCTGTGAAGAAAAGGGTTATAGGATAAAGTGTGATATGGATAAAGCTGTTGGAATGGGAGGCGGACAAGGAGGAGGAGGAGGAGGGGGGAGGAGGAGGAGGATGGGAGAACTTCGACTGAGTCTGACCTATATTATCCTCCTCCTCTTTACTCCCTCCCTCTCTCCCTTCACTCCAAGTGGCCAGGCTCTCTCTCTATGTCTGTCTCAGTCTGTGTATCTCTCTCTCTCTCTCTCTCTCTCTCTCTCTCTCTCTCTCTCTCTCTCTCTCTCTCTCTCTCTCTCTCTCTCTCTCTCTCTCTTTCCTTGGTTCCTTCTCTTCACTTCTTTTTACTTGTCTCCTCTCCCCTTCCCTTCCCTCCCCTCTCTCCTCTCCTCTCCTCTCCTCTCCCTCTCCCCATTCCCTCCCCTCCCTCCCCTCCTCTCCTCTCCCCTCCCCTCCCCTCCCCTCTCCCTCCCCTCCCCTCCTCCCCCCTCCCCTCCCCCAACCCCGGCCGAGATAAGGGTCTGTTCCCGTATTTATTATCTTGCTTGACCTCTCTGGCCCGAGGCGTAAACAATGGCGGGGTTCTATGTGACCCGCTCCCGAGTCTGGCATTGTCCGTGTCTGGTCTTTGGGGGCTCCTGCGGGTGTGGTGGATGTGTGGGTGGGGAGGGGAGTTGGTGTGGGTGGGTGTGGGTGGATGTGTTGGTGTTTGTGTGGGTGGGGTGTGTGGGGAGTGTGTGGGTGTGGGTGGAGATGAGGGGGGGGAGTTTGTGTGGGTGGGTGTGGGGGTGGGTGGGGATGAGGGGGGAGTTGTGTGGGTGGATGTGTGGGTGTGGGTGGGTGGGTGGGTGGGTGTGTGGGGAGTTGTGTGGGGGTGGAAGTGTGGGGAGTTGTGTGGGTGTGTGTGTGGGTGGGAGGGGTGTTGTGGGTGTGTATGTGTGTGGATGGGTGGGTGGGAGGGGAGTTGTGTGGGTGGGAGAGAGTTGTGTGTTGTTAAGGCTGTGTGTGTGTGGGCGTGTTGGTGTGTATTTTGGGTGTGGGTGTGTGAGTGAATGTATGTTTATATCGATTCATGGGGTTTCGTAAGATCTTCCATCGCATTTCCAAGAACTATTTGAAGCAGATTTTTTTTACTGAAGATTTTTTTTTTTTTTTTACTTAAACACTGTAAACATTTCGTGTATCACTGTTAGTGGTGAGAGGAATGAGTGAAGCGGAAGAAAGATAAAGAATAGAGAAAGAAAAGGAGAACGAGGCGAAAGAGGCTGATAAGAAGGGTAAATAGAAGAAAGAGAAAGAGAGATAGAAGGAGAAGAAGAATAAAGAGATAGAAGAAGAAAAAGGACGAGAAAAGAGAGGAAAGAAGAAGAAAGAGAAAGACGGATAGGAGAAAAAGAAAGAAAGAGAGGTATAAGAAGAAATAGGAAGATAAAAGTAGAAAAAAGAGAGAGAGATAAGTGGAGAAGGAGGAGAGGGAGATGGGAGGAGGAAGAAGAAGATGAAGAAGGGGAAGCAAAAGGAGGAGAAGAAGAAGAAGAAGAAGAAGAAGAAGAAGAAGAAGAAGAAGAAGAAGAAATAGAAGATGGGGAGGAGGAGGAGAGGGAGAGGGGAGGAAAAAGAAGATAAAGAAGAAGAAGAAGAAAAAAAATAGAAGATGGGGAGGAGAGGAGAGGGTAGGGGAGGAGGGGAGAAGATAAAAAAAAGGAGAAGAAGAAGATGGAGAGGAGGAGGAGGGGGAGGAGGAAGGAGTCGTCTAAGGAACCTAGCCGGGCTCCTTCACCTTCTCAGCCGAATGTGGTGCGATGAGTCGACCGCAGGATTCCGAGGTAGGATGGACCGAAGGAAGGATGCCTCTTCATGGAAATGCTCAGAGCTCCTCCCTTCTCCTCCTCCTCCTTCCTTCTCCTCCTCTCCTCCTCCTTCTTCTCTTCTCCTCCTCCTCCTGCTCTCCTCCTCCTTCTTCTCCTCCTCTTCCTCCTCCTGCTCTTCCTCCTCCTTCTCCTCTCCTCTCTTCCTCTCCCTCGTCCTCTTCCTCTTCTTCCTCTTTTCATTCTTATCTATACCTCTTTCGTCCTTATCCTCGTGTTATTCTTCTTTCTCTTTTTTTGTTTGTTTGTTTGTTCATCCTCTACTTCTCCTCCTCCTCCTTCTTCCCTCCACCTCCTTCTCCTCCTCCTCCTCTTCATCTTTTTATTCTTAATCTATCACCTTCTTCGTCCTTATCCTCGTGTTATTCTTCTTCCTCTTTTTTGTTTGTTTGTTTGTTCATCCTCTACTTCTTTTCCTCCTCCTCCTCCTCCTTCTCTTTCTCCTCCTCCTCCTGCCTCCTCCTCCCTCCTTTCTCCTTCCTCCTCCTCCTCCTCCTCCTCTCCTCCTCCTCCTCCTTCTCCTCCTTTCCTGTTCCTCCTCCTCTCCAATCTGTGACAGCCATTGATTCCCGCGGTGAACAATGACGTAGTTATGACGTCACGAAGATAGGTTCGTTCGTTCGTTCATTCCTTTCTAGAACTTTTTTTCGTGTAACGTTTGCGAATTCCCGGTATGTGTGCGCCGTGTGTGTGTGTGTGTGTGTGTGCGTGTGCGTGTGTGTGTGTGTGTGTGTGTGTGTGTGTGTGTGTGTGGTGTGTGTGTGTGTGTGTGTGTGTGTGTGTGTGTGTGTGTGTGTGAGAGAGAGAGAGAGAAGAGAGAGAGAGAGGAGAGGAGAGAGAGAGAGAGAGAGAGAGAGAGAGAGAGAGAGAGGATTGAAAGCGAAAGTAAGAAAAGAAGAATGAACGGAAAAAATCCCACGCTATCATTTAGTAAGATCATTATAGATTAAAAGATTTATGACGCTCTCTCTCTCTCTCTCTCTCTCTCTCTCTCTCTCTCTCTCTCTCTCTCTCTCTCTCTCTCTCTCTCTCTCTCTCTCTCTCTCTCTCTCTCTCTTCTTTCTTTCCTCCTCCTTCCCTCTCCCTCCCTCCTCCCTCCTCCTTCCCTTCCCCTCCCTCCCTCCCGCCTCTCCTCCCTCCCTTCCCTCCCCCCTCCCTCCCTCTCCTCTCCCCCTCCCTCCCTTCGTGGCCCCAGGAAGACAGCTGTCCGGCCTGCAATTCCTCAGTGCAAGATACTCTCGAGTTGCATTAACACTGCACAAGACAGACTCCGATGTATGTCTGTCTGTGTGTGTTTATGTGTGTATGTGTGTCGGCATGTGTGTATGTATTTATGAAGAAGAGGAGACGTCCATGTACGTGTGTGTATGTGTTTGTGTGTGTATGTATGTATGTATGTGTTATGTGCTTACGTATGTGTATGTATGTATGAGTGTGTGTGTATGTTTGTACTTACGTATATGTGTATGTATGTATGTATGTACACGTCACTTCCGCGTGGATATTGTCAGCGGCGCCATGCCCCATAAATGACTGACAGCTGACAAGTACTGACTGCTGTCGCTGCTGAAGGAGGGGGGGGGTACTCGGTAGGGTTGTATTTATTGATTTTATTGAGACTTTATTGACGTTGAGGTTGATAGTCTTGTTACTGATAGCTTATGGTGTTGAGAGAAGGTTGGGGGGGGGGGGTCCGGAAGGTGTTGTGGCTAATGTTGAAGTTGTTACATTTTTGTGTTGTTGTTGATCGTGTTTTTGTTATTCCTATTGTTGTTGTTTTGTTCTTGTTCTTGGGAATATTGTTGTTATTATTGTTGTTGTTTTGTTATTGTTTTTTTTCTCCCCTTTGTTAATATCATCATCATTATCTCTAATTTTATCACTGGTCACCACCACCACCACCATCATTATCATCACCACCATCATCATCATTATCGTTATCTCTAACTATAACACTGGTCATCATCATCATCACCATCATCATCATCATCATCATCATCAATCATCATCATTATTTCTAACTATATCACTGGTCATCATCATCATCATCATTATAATAAACCTTATTCATCAACATATCAACATAACCATTAAAATATGATCAGGATAATTCTCTCAGAAAAATAGGCGAAGAGTCGAAGGGGAAATCACACGAAAATGACGTTGAAAGGCTGCAGCAAGAGAAGCCTCACGGGTGAACAGGGTCAGCCGAGGTCAAGGGTCACTTGAGGGCTAAATGGGGAAGAATAGACAGAGATGGAGAGTGAGAGAGAAGGGGGCGAGGGAGGGGACTGAAGGGGAGAGAGGGAGAGGAGAGAGAGAGAGAAGGGGGAGAAGATAAAGAGAGAGGAAGAGGGTGGAGAGAGAGAGAGATGGAGAGGTGAGAGAGATGGAGAGTGAAAGAGCGGAGAATGAGAGGAGAGACAGACAGACAGACAGACAGACAGAGACAGAG
>NW_020869885.1:40380-61616 GCF_003789085.1 Penaeus vannamei
GGAGGGAGAGAAAGGGAGGTGGGAGAAGGAAAGGAAAATAGGAAGGGAGAGAGAGAAGGAGGGAGGCAGAGAGAGAAGAGGGAGGCAGAGAGAGGAAGGAGAGAGAAAGAGGAAGGAAGAAAGAAAGAGGAAGGAAGAGAGAGAGAGAGAGAGAGAGAGCACTGGCACTTCTCTTTCCTGTCTACGTCTTCGCATTCATTGTCATCTTCATTGCCTTCTCCTCCTTTCTCGTCCCTTGCTTCTACTTCCTGTTCGGTGTTATTGCTGCTACTGTCGTTATTCATTTTCTTCTCCCTCTTTTTACCCGTAACTTTTCCCTCAATTCATTACTCTTCCTTTCCCCCTCCCCCTCCCCTCCCATCCCCTTCCCTCCTCCCTCCCCCTCCCATTCCCTCCCTTCCCTCCTTACCTCATTTTCGTACATCGATTATTGGTTCTGTATTTTATTCACTGATATTTTTCTTGGTGTTATTAACACGACTGGATGTATTGCTCCGTATTTTGTGCGCACGAACACACACACACACACACACACACACACACACACACACACACACACACACACACACACACACACACACACACACACACACACACACACACACATATTAACGCCATCGCTACTGCTCTTGGGCTAGCTGGAGTTACCCCCCCCCCTTACTCCTCTCTCTCTCTCTCTCTCTCTCTCTCTCTCTCTCTCTCTCTCTCTCTCTCTCTCTCTCTCTCTCTCTCTCTCTCTCTCTCTCTCTCTCTCCTCTCTCTCTCTCTCTCTCTCTCTCTTCTCTCTCTCTCTCTCTCTCTCTCCCCCCCTCCCTCACCCTCTCCGTGCCCCCCCCTTCACTAACTCCCTCCTTCCTTCTCTCCTTCCTTCTTCTCCTTCCTCCCCTCCTTCCTTCCTTCTTTTCCTTCCCTTCCCTCCTTCCTTCCTTCTTTCCTTCCCTTCCCTCCCTCCTTTCTTCCCTCCTTCCCTCTTCCCTCCCTCCCTCCCTCCCTCTTGCCCGACGCACTTGCATAAATCATCGCCAAGAAGATCAACAGAGGTCGTGACCCGCAGTCTTCAGGTTGCACCACAGTAGCAAAGGTCAGAGGTTAAGCAGCGTGTACGTGGAGAACGCGACGGGGGTGTCAGGTCGTCGGCGGGAGAGTGAAGGGAGGGGGAACGGGAGGGGAGAGGGAGAGGGGGAAGGGATGAGGAGGGAGAGGGGAAGGGATGAGGAGAGAGGGGATGAAGGGAAGAGGAGAAGGGATTGAGGAGAGAGAGGGGGAAGGGATGAGGAGGGTGGGAGGGAAAGGGATGAGGAGGGAGAGGGGAAGGGATGAGGAGGGAGAGGGGGAAGGATGAGGAGGGAAAGGGGGGAAGGGATGAGGAGGGAGAGGGGGGAAGGATGAGGAGGGAGAGGGGGAAGGATGAGGAGGGAGAGGGGCAGGGAATGAGGAGGGGAGGAGGGGGAAGGATGAGAGGGAGAGGGAGAGGGTTGAGATTAAAAGGGAAAGTAAAAAGTAAAAAACAAAAGATCGAGCATTCAGATGTCGCACACGTTCCAAATGCATACGTACATACACGCATACGTATACACAGAGAGAGAAAAAAATCAGCATATCCAAGGGAACGACAGAGAGCGGGGGGGGGGGGCGACCAGTCCTGCGCCTCACCCGCGCGGCTCCAGTTAGGCCCACCCCTCGCCGCGGATTTTCCGGTCTGCAGGATTGATTAGGATCAGCGAACAGGAGTGACGATAGCGAGGATTAATACAATGGCGGGATTAGGGGGCGCGCGAAGTGGCGTTGCGTGGCGGTTGGGCGCTGTGAATTGCAATATTGTTCGTCGCTCGATCATCGACTGGCGCGAGGAAGGGTGCACAGGCTGGTTGCGCTCTCGTTTCGTTGCCTGTGGTCCCACGTTCCGATATGCCCGATCCCGTGATGTGGGACGTCGGGACGGGCCACGGCAGAGCACGGGACGACGGAATGGGATGTCGGACGGTCCACGGCAGGCAAGGGACGTCGGAACGGTCTTGGCGAAAAGAGACGTCGGAATGGTCCAAGGCAGCACAAGGGACGTCGGAAGTCAAGGGACGTCGAATGGTCCAAGGCAGCACAGGGACGTCGGAATGTCGGGACGTCGGAATGGTCCAAGGCAGAGGGGACGTCGGAACGGTCCATGACAGAGCAAGGGACGTCGGGAATGGAGAGCAAGGGACGTCGGAATGGTCCAAAGAGCACAAGGGACGTCGGAATGGCCCGGCAGCGGAAGGGTCGCTGGACGGTCTTTCGGACAGCGCAAAGGACGTCGAAACGGTCTACGGCAGCGCAGGGGACGTCGAAGCAGCGAGCGGCCGAGCGTAGGTTGCAAGAAGGCCGTTTGGGGATCGTGAGAGACCGACAGACGCGGACGATACTTGTGAATCAGTGCAAAACCAGAAGACTTATCGGTGACTGTGGTAGCAAGCCAAACAAACAAAACAAAAAACAGCATAAAAACATCTTTCGAAAACTTTTGTAATTGCTCTTGAGAAAAATGTAAGTGAATTTATGCATATAAATAGTTAAAACCACTCGCCTCATCGAGACTATTAACGAACTGCAAAGAACTGAGAGATATATTGAAAGATATAAAAGACTTTCAAAGAAGATTTAGTGGTAGAGCCGCTGGGGAATTATTTGCCAATAAAATGGATTGGAGGAAAACATACAAATAAGATTGTCAAGCTTTTAGAATGTTGTAGAATAAGGAAGAGTCAGGCGTAGTCCCGAGGTCTATTCATTTATTTGCATTCCCCCATTTTCTTCTCTCCCTTCATTCCCTCTTTCCCTCTTCCTTCTTCCCTTCTTCGTCTCCCCTTATCTCCTCTTCACTTCGTCCCCTCTCCCTCATTTCCTTCCTTTTTTCCTCTCTTCCTCTCCCCTCATCTCCCCTGCCTTCTTCCCTTTCATCCATCTTCCTCTCACTCTTTCCTTTTCTTTCCTCTCCCCTCATCTTTCCTTCCTTCCTATCTTTCATCCCTTCTTTCTGCTTCCCTCCTTTCTCTTGTTCTTCCTCCTCTCCCCTCATCTTCCTTCCTCCTTCCTCCTTCCCCCTCTTCCCTCCTCCTTCCTCCCTCTCCTTCCTCCTTCCTCCTCTTCATCCCTTTCCTCCTGCTCTCCCCTCACCCCCCCCCCCCACCCCCGCCCGCAGCCAAGAGCGAGGGTGAGGGACCTGCTACGTGGAGGGACCGGCCGGGTCAGGGCTCGAGCGAACGCGGCCTCTCTCCCCCTATATTTAGCTTCCCGACCTCGCCTTGGAGGAGCAGCGCGAGAGAGGAAGGGGTGGGGAGGATGGGGTGGGAGGGAGAAGAGGGGAGAGGGTGAGGAGGGAGGAGGGGAGAGAGGGATGAGGGGAGGGAAGGGAGGTGGAGGGGTGGTAGAGGGAGAGGGGAGGGAGGGGGTGGTAGTGGAGGGTGAGGAGGTGGAGGGGTGAGGGGTGGGGTGAGGGGAGGGAGGAGGAGGGGGGTGGTAGAGGGGGTGAGGGGAGGGAGGGGGGGGGGAGGTAGGTAGAGGGGTGAGGTGGAAGTAGAAAAAAAGAAGGACGGAAGAGATAAGTCGGAGAAGCTAAAAGGAAATGAAGAAAGGATTAAACGAGGAAGAATATTTAAATAGACAAACAGCCAGACAGACAAACAAACTTGCAGAACAGACAGACAGACATAGAGACAGACACACAGACTGACTGACCGAGACGAGGACAGACAGACAAGACTAATAGAGACAGAAGACAGGAACAGAACAGACTGACCGAGACAGACAGAGACAGAGACAGACAGACAGGACTGACCGAGACAAAGACAGACAGACAAGACTAACAGCGACAAACTCAGACACAGAGAGCGAGAGAGAGTTATTTTTTCCCCGCTAGAGGTGGAGAGGCGGCTTTGCCAGGCCTCTCGAAGATCTCCTCTCGAGAACCCGGTAGTAAACGAGGCACAGACGGGCGGAGGGTTAGGGTTGGATGTCGGGGGGCGGGGTGGGGTGGGGGGATGGCGGCGGGTGAGGGGGGAGGGGGAATGGCGGGGGTGAGGGGAGGGGTTCTCAGGGGGCGAAGGAGGGTGGAGGGGAGGAGGGGGTATTTAGGGGAAGAAGGAGGTGGGAGGGGAGGGGAGGGGGTATTTAGGGGGAAGAAGGAGGTGGGAGGGGGAAGGGATGGGTATTTTAGGGGAGGGGTTAGGGGAAGAAGGAGGTAGGAGGGGAGGGGGAGAGGGGGGGAAATGAGAGGAAAAGAGGGAGAAGGGGAGTAGGAGGTGGGAAATGAGGGAGGAGGTGGGGGAGAAGAGAGAAAGGTGAAGGAAGCCAAGGCAGGGGGAAAGGGTGAAGGAGTAAGAAAGGGAGAAGGAGAAGGAGGAGGAAGGTGGAAGGAGAGGAGGTGAGGGAAGGGATTCAAAAGGGATGAGGGGAAAGGGTTGAGAAGAGAAGGTGAGGGGAAGGAGTAGAGGAGATAGTGGAGGGAAAGAGAAAAGGATTCGTGGGAAAGAAGTTTAAAGGGTTGAGGGGATAGGAGAGGGAGGGAAAGAAATAGGAGAGGGTGAAAGGATGATAAAAAAGGAAGAGGTCGAGGAGGAGGAGGAAGGGAAGAACAACAACAACAATAAAATTGAGAATGAGAGGAAAGGATAGGATAGCGTACGCTTTGGAGAAAGAAACGATGAAAGAGGAAACGAGAGAAAGAAAAACAGACACGAAAAGAAAGAAAAAAACGAGAGAAAGAGAAACAAACCAACAAAAAAAAGCCAAAGAAAAAATAAATGCGAGAAAGAGAATCAAACACACACAAAAAAATAATAAAAAAAGCTAGGAATCAAAAAAAGAACAGACAATATTATAAAAAGGAGATAGGAGAAGAACGAGAGAAGAAGCGGCAGAGATTAGAAGCTGGCGTGAGAGAGAGACGAGAGAAGGATCACTCGGGCCCCTTTGGGACGAAATTCAGCGCGGCGAAAACCTTCTTAAGATTAATTATGATGATGCTGAACGCGATAAAGAGGAAGGGGAGAAGGAGGAGGAGGAGAAGGAGAAGAAATAAGAGGGAGGAGGAGGGTAGAAGGGGGAAGAAATAAGAGGTAGGAGGATGAGGAGAAGGGTGAGGAGGAGGAGAAGAAATAAGAGGTAGGAAGATGAGGAAAAGGGTGAGGAGGAGGAGGAGAACGAGGAGGAGGGGGAGAGCGATAAAGAGGAAGGGGAGAAGGAGAAGAAATAAGAGATAGGAGGAGGACAAGGGGGAGGTGGAGAGCGATAAAGCGGAAGGGAAGAAGGAGAAGGAGATGAAATAGAGGTAGGAGGACAAGGAGAAGGGGGAGGAGGACGGGAGAAAAAATGGAGGAGGTGGAGAAAGAGGGAGAGGAAGGAAAGAGAAAAAGAAGGGTCCATCTAGGAAGAAGAAAAATAAGGAGGAAATGGCAAAGGAGGAGGAGAATAATAATTATAATAATAAGAAGAAGTAGAAGATGATGAAAAAGAAGGGGCAAAGGAGGTAATAAGATAAAAAAAAATTGAGGCGCTGCAAAGGAGTGTTCGGGGTCACAGAAGGTCAGAGTGGCACTGGTATTGACCCCGGCTACTTGACCTCGATGCCTGCCAGTGCCGGAGGAAGCTGTCTGGGAGGAAGAGTGAACAAAGCTTCTGTGTCTTGAGAGTGGGCGTTTGTGTGTGTTTTGTGTATGTGTGTGCGTGCGTTTGTGTGTGTGTGTGTGTGTGTACGTGCGTTTGTGTGTTGGTGTGTGTCCGAGGGAGATTGTTTGTGGGAGTGCATGTACGTATGTAAGCATCTATGTACGTACGTAGGTGCAGTATACACAGCCTCTTTGTATACCTATATATTTGTGTATGTGCTTGATGCTGCTCATAATTATCATCCTCATTATGTCCTCGCAATGCTCACAGTCACCTCCTCGGACGCTGTTCACGGGTGGGCCTCCTCCCTTCGGCCGGAACCACGTGATGGAAGGAGAGGCAATATTAATATCCCAAAACGAAGAAGCCAGAGGGATGGCGGAGGAGGCGAGGGGGAGGCACTGCGCATCTCCCCGTCTTCTTCTCGGCGAATGTTTTGTGCGGGGGTTTTGACCGAGAAAGAAAGGAAGAAAGAAAAAGAAGGGAGGAAGGAAGGAAGAAAGAAAAAGAAGGGAGGAAGGAAGGAAGAAGAAAAAGAAGGGGGGAGGAAGAAGGAAAGGAAAGAAAGTAGATGGTGATGGTAGAATAGTGGTGATGTGGTGGGTGGTTACTGTCGTATTGGGAGAGCATACACACACACACACACACACACACCACACACACACACACACACACACACACACACACCACACACACACACAACACACACACACACACACACACACACACCACACACACGAACGTCCGCCCGTGAGTCAGCCGCCCTCATCAGCGACCCAAGTTGGGGACAGAAGTGCTTCCTCTTGAGCTGGTCACACCCCCCCCCCCCCCCCCCCCCCCCTTGCCCGCCGCCTGAGGACCAGAAGCGCCCCCACACATAACTTGACGTAACCACACACCCACATGGAGGGGGAGGAGGGGGGGGGGAGGGGGGAGGGAGGAGGGATAGGGGGGGGGAAGAGGGTTGAGTAGCGGTGGGCCGGGTCAGAGCGGCACAGTGCCACTATATTTAGCATGGCACGACCTGAGCGGGGGGCCAATCCGTGTTAGTGTTAGTGTGTGTGTGTGCGTGTGTGCGTGTGTGTTTCTGTTTGTATACGTGTATACGTGTAGCTTGTTGGGAGTGATGTTTCTGCTGCTCCCTGCTTGGTGCTCGATGCCCTCTGCTGATCCCCCTGCCTGCTGGATGTAAGTAGCTTTCTCTCCCGCGCTGACCTGCTACGGCTCGGCACTGTTCTCGCCTCGTCTGACCTTTCGGTAGACATAAGGTCATTTTAGCTTACGTATTTTCTTAAAGGTATGTGTGTGTGTGTGTGTGAAGGTGACCTTAAGCTAGCGGCTCCGAATAGGTCACCTGCAAGGTCAGGCATAGGTGTTTTGTTATCAGTGAGTTTAAGTGGGTTACCAGTGACTGCCTGCTTGCCTGCCTGCCTGCATAGCTGTCATGCCGTAGATTGATTTATCTTGGGCATATTTTATTGGCTGTCAGAGCTGTGCCCTAATCCATTCAGTTGGGACGGTCATCTCTATCTGCGCGGGTCGTAAGGTCGGGATTCGGCCCGGTTCTGCTTGCTTTTTGACCCTTCCGCCTCGGCCGCGTGTGGCTGCCCTTGGTTTTGCTCTCGTAATCTCATCCGTTCTGGCTCTACTTTCGTTTTTTTTTTCTCTCTCTCTCTTTCAGACTGTTTATTCCGTCTTTCCTGCTGGTTGTGTTTCCTCTTTGTGTTTTTTCAAGAGGTTATGGGGTAGTGCAAATGATGTTGTTGTTGTTGTCGTTGTTTTTTTTTGTCGAATCTCATTTGGTACTCTTTTTATTTGTCTCATTTCCCTTCCTCGTTATCATTCCTTCTCGCTTCCATCTCTTCCCTCTCTCGGTCGTTGTTTTCTTACCCGTCATCGCCCTTCAGCATCTCCTTTTACTCCGTACTCCTCTTCCTCCTATTCCCTTTCCTTCCCTCTCTCCCTCTTTCTCTCCTTCTCTCCCTCCTTCTGTTCCCTTTCTCCCTCTATCATTCCTTCCTTCCCTCCCTCCTTTCCTCAATTTCCCTCCTTCCTTCCATCCTTCCTTCCTTCTTCCTCCTCCTTCCCTCCCTCCTTCCCTCCCTCCTCCTTCCCTCCCTCCTCCCTCCCTCCTTCCTTCCCTTCCTCCTTCCTTCCATCCATCCTTCCCTCCTCCTCCCTTCTTCCCTCCCTTCCTCCATCCTTCCTTCCTTTCTCCTTCCTTCCCTCCCTTTCTTCTTTTCCTTCCTTCCTTTCCTCCCTTCCTTCCTTTCCTCCTTCCTCCTCCCTTCCTTCCTCTTTCCTTCCCTCCCTCTTTTCCTCTCTCCCTCTCCCCTCTCCGAAGCATCCCTCTCGCGTGACACGGTAATCTTGGCACCCAGAGCCACAGTTGCGTCAAAGCGAAGGAAAGTCACAAATACGTGGCGGGGAAAAGGAGTTTTTTTGTTTACTTGTACGTGTTGTTGTTTTGTTTATTGTTGTTGTTGTTTGTTGTTGGTAGTATTACTATTGGTATTGTTTTTTGTGAGATGTTCTCTTTCTCTCTTCTTTTCTCTCTTTCTGTCTGTCTCTCTTTCTCTCTTTCCGTCTGTCTGTCTCTCTCTTTCTCTCTCTCTCTCTCTCTCTCTCTCTCTCTCTCTCTCTCTCTCTCTCTCTCTCTCTCTCTCTCTCTCTCTCCTCTCTCTCTCTCTCTCTCTCTCTCTCTCTCTCTCTCTCTCTCTCTCTCTCTCTCTCTCTTCTTCGTTTCCACTTCCCCCTTTTTAAGCGAGAGCCTGTGATCTCGCGTGTTGATCCTGGCCGTATAAATCACTTTACTCCCCTTGTGCTCCCCCCCTCCTCCTCCTCTCCTCCTCCTCTCCTCCTCCTCCTCTCTTCCTCCTCTCCTCGTGTATGGTAGGGCATGGTGTCTTTGTACCCCAGGCGATGTTTTGCTTCCCCTAGCTTTGACGGGAGCGCCCCCCCCCCCTTCTGAACTCCCCTATGAGCCCCCGTTCTTCTACTTCCTCCCTCGTTTCTGCTCCTCCTCCTCTTCCTCCTCCTCCCTCGCTTCTCCTCCTCCTTTTATTCATGTTTCAAATTCCTCCTCCTCCTCCTCCTCTTCCTCTTCTTCCTCCCTCTCCCTCCTCTTCCTCCCTCTTCCTCCTCTTCTTCTTCTCCCTCGTTTCTCCTCCTCTTCCTCCTCCTCTTCCTCCCCCTCTTCCTCTTCTTCCTCCCTCGTTTCTCCTCTCCTCCTTTTCCTCCCTCGTTTTTCCTCCTCTTCCTCCCTCGTTTTTCCTCCTCTTCCTCCCTCGTTTCTCCTCCTCTTCCTCTTCCCTCGTTTTCTCCTCCTCCTCTCCTCTTCTTCTTCTACCCCCCATGCCTCCGTCTCCTTCTGTCTCTTTGAATAGCACACCAACAACAGTAGTTCCTCCGCCGAGGTGCCCCGTGTCACCTCGCGAATGCCTCACACCGTGCCCAGCGTGCCCGGTCGCCACGCCCCCGCCAACTGAGCACCTGGCTCTCTCTCTCTCTCTCTCTCTCTCTCTCTCTCTCTCTCTCTCTCTCTCTCTCTCTCTCTCTCTCTCTCTCTCTCTCTCTCTCTCTCTCTCTCTCTCTCTCTCTCTCTCTCTCTCACTGTTTTTTTCTCCTATTTTTATCCTCCTCCTGCTTCTTCTCGTCGTTCTTATTCTCATTCTCTCCATCTTCTCCCTCCTCCGTTTCCTCCTCCTCCTCCTCTCTTCCTTTTCCTTTCTTACTCCTCCCCTCCCCCTCCGACGCCAACCCCCCCCCCACCCCTTCTCCCCGTAAGAATGACAAAGGAATCGTCATGTTGGCAAAGCGAGAGTATTTCTTCTCCTACGAGAAAGAAAGGAATGAAGGAAGAAAACAAAGAAAAAAGGAAAACGAAAATATAAATTGAAAGAAAGAAACAAAGGAAAAAGAAAAACGAAAAGTAGAAATTGAAAGAAAGAAACAAAGAAAAGAAAGAAATTGAAAGAAACATATAAAGAAGGGAAAAAAGAAAATATAAAGAGAGAAGCACAATATAAAGAAAGAACGAAAAGAAAGAAAAAAATAATCGAGAGAAAGAATGAAAGAAGCGAAAAATTTAATAAATAAAGAAAGAAAAAGCAAAAATTAAAAAATAAGAAAAAGAAACAAAGAAATTGATAAATAAAAAAAAGAAAACAGAAAAAAAAATATAGAGGGAGACGAAAGATGCAAACAAATTAAATAAAAGAAAGAAAAAGGAAAATAGAAAGAAAGAACAACAAGACCGGTGTATCAAGACGGGGGGGGGGGGAGGGGAGGGGATGTCCTCCACCTTTTTATAGATAAGAATACCTTTATTTTCCTTCTCATCAAGGGGGGGGGGGGGAGTTCAGGTATCTCGTAAGTCTTTAATTCACAAATGTTTTGACTTTGAAGATTGTTGGGAGTGTTAAATGGCCGTGCTCTCTCTCTCTCTCTCTCTCTCTCTCTCTCTCTCTCTCTCTCTCTCTCTCTCTCTCTCTCTCTCTCTCTCTCTCTCTCTCTCTCCTCCTCTCTCTTCTCTCCTTCCTTTTCTCTCTTCTCTCCTCTTCTTCTTTCCTCACTTCTCTTTCGTTCTCTCTTCTCCTCTTTTCTGTCCTCTCGTCTTTTCTCTTCTCTCCTGTTCTCTCCTGTTTTCTCCTCTCCTCTCTTCTTCCGTTCTCTCCTCACCTCTGCTCTCCTCTCTCCCGTTCTCTTCTCTCCTCTCTCCCTCATTCGTCTTCTCTCCTTCCTCTTTTCCCTCTCACCTTCACGCCTCTTCTCTCCACCCCTCTCCCTGTTTCTCTCCTCCCCTCTCCCTTTTCTCTCCCTTCCTCTCCTCTCCTCCCCTTCTCTCTTTCTCCTCTCCCTTCCTTTCCTCCCCCGCCTTTTGTGCAGTCGTAACCCCCAAAGCAGTAAATAGCACAGCCCGAACTATGCGTGTTGTGTGTGTGTGTGTGTTGTGCGGAGGCTCTTAAACCGAGACAGATACGATGGGTTGTGAGAGATGTGTCTCCAGCCCCCCTATGGCGTTTATCTCCCCCTCCCCCTTCCCCCTTCCCCTCCTTACCCCCAAGTGAGTGCTAGCACATACCCCTCCTCCCGTCTCCTCCTCCCCTACCTCCAGTGTGTGCCATCACATACCCCTGCCCCCAACCCCCTCCCCGTCTCCTCCTCCTCCCTTGCCTGTCTCCCTTTTTTTCCCGTTGGAGTATCCCTAGTTCTTGCTCCCCCTGCCCTCTTGCCCCCCCTCCCCCGTGCCTTGTTCCGTATGCCCTGCCTTTTAGCTCCCTGCCCCCTGCCCTGCCCTTGCCCCTTTCTTCTAGCTCCCTGCCCTGTCCCCTGCCCCAACTGAAGTATGCCCACTTGAAGGTATGTCCTCGAAGGGGGGAGGGGAGGGGAGGGGTATTGTAGTGGCCCCCTAAGCAGGCTGTGAGGAATTTATCCTTCTTAGAGGCCTGGGTGTGTGTTTTAGTATTTACCTCCCTGCTTCTATTTTTTTTTTCCCTTCTCCTCTCCTTCGTAACTGAAGGTATTCAAGCCTGCGGAATGATACACTATTAGCTGCCGTAAAGCATTTTTTTACATTCCCTTTTTTCCCCCCCAAGACAAGGCAAGACTGACATGTCTGTGTTCTGCCACTTTTTTCTCTCTTTTTTTTTTTGGTATCAGGGGCCCAGTCAAAAGCCAGAGGTCCTTTAAACGCACTTGCGAAATCTGTCCGAGTGTAATTATAGGTGTGCGAAGTGGCACCCGTTACTGCGCCCTTGTTTGTGTTGGATTATTGCTATTATCAGTCGTATCAGATTATCATCATTGCAGTATTATATGATTTTTTTTTCAATATTATCATTATTGGAATATTATTTGAAAGTTATTTTGATTTCATGATTATCATTATTGGAATATCATTTGAAAATTATTTTAATTTCATTATTTTCATTATTGGAATATTATTTGAAAATTATTTTGATTTCATTATTTTCATTATTAGAATATTATTTGAAAATTATTTTGATTCCATTATTATCATTATTGGAATATAATTTGAATCACTATGATTTCGTCATTATTGTTAATGCTGTTGTTATGATTATGATTATTGTAATTATAGTAACACAATGTGCGTGTGATCGCGATTGTACATTTATGCACACTTGTCCACGAGTTCTATATGGTGTCCGGGCGTTTAATAGTCGATAAACACCCCACGCATTACACTGCAGAAAAAGCACACCTACACTGTATCTTTTTATAGCGTTATTATTCGTCGATGAAGTATTAAAGGGTGTTTTTTTTTTTAGTCTTCAGTGTTGGTGGAGTTCGGTTCATGTGTTCGGATTCCATTCAGAGACACGCACATAGATACATACATACATACATACATATACACACACACATACACACACGCAAACGTACACACACACACACACACACACACACACACACACACACACACACACACACACACACACACACACACACACACACACACACACACACACACACACACACACACACACACACACACACACACACAACACACACACCCGCACGCACGCACGCACCCGCCAGCAAGTGCCCTTTCGATACCCTCACTCCGGTAGGCTGCCTGTGACCTTCCTAGGGCCAGGTGGCACGTACGCCCCACACCCGGAAGTGCCAGCGAGTGCCACCGCGGTCCGCTGAGCAGCTGGCATTGTGGGTAAGGTCGCGGAGGCACTGAGGGAGCTTCGTCGGAGGTGATGGAAGGGCCGCCCCACCCCCATGGACCCGGTCTGGGGGTGGGGGGCTAGGGGGAGGGCAGCGCAAGGAGGTGGTTCCTGCGACGACTTTCAGGGTGTTTAGGGTGTGGTGGCGGGGTGGGGGGGGGAGTCCGGGGGGAGAGAAGGGCAGGGAAAAGGGGTATAGAGGAGAAAGTACGAGAAAAGGACGCAGGGTGAAGAAGGTATAGTGTGGGTTTAGGTGTTGTTGTTGTTCGTGAGGACGTAAGCTTTGGTATTTTTGTCAGAGGGGAGGAGGGGGAGAGGGGGAAAAGGAGGGAGAAGAGGAAGAAGGGCGAAGGGGAAAGGGGAAGAGGGGAGGAGGAGAGAAAGAGAGGGAAGGAGGGGTTGAAAGGGGAAGAGGGTGAAGGGGGAAAGGGAAAGGGTTAAGGGGGAGGGAAGTAGGGTTGAAAGGGTGAAGGGGGAAGTAGGGGTTGAAAGGGAAGGGGGGGAGAGGGAGGGGAAAGAAGGGTTGAAAGGGAGGAGAGGGTAAAGGGTAGGAGGAAGGAAAGGGTTGAAAGAGGGGAGGGGGTCGTCCTCAGCTCGGGTGCGAGTGGTACGACGTCGTCCCGTGTCCTGGCATTTTGCTAAAGGACACGCGGACAGAGAGAGTGTTGTCGTTTTTGGCACATCCGTCCGAGTTCATAATGGGGTCGTTATTTCTGACATATATATTTCTTCTATTTCCCTTTGTTTCTTGTTCGTAGTCCTCTCTGTAAAACAGTTTTGAAAATTATTGTTATTTATTGCCTGTGTGTGTGTGTGTGTGTGTGTGTGTGTGTGTGTGTGTGTGTGTGTGTGTGTTGTGTATGTGTATGTGTGTGCGTGTATGTGTGTGTGTCTGAGGAGTATGTGTTTGTAATTTCGCGTTTTGGCTTCGTTCAAGAATGTCCATTTGCTGCAAGCGCGGATGGCAAGCCTCTGCAGCCCGCTTAGTAAACACCGCCTAGTGTGACTCTCAAGTCCTTTTATTACACGCATCCGTATTAGGTCACAGAAGGTCAGCCTGTACGAATCAAGGAACGAAGCTTTTTCCCGGGACGCAACTGGAGCGATGTCTGACATTTTACACCCGTTCCTTCCCCGGCGGGTGGCTGGGGGGGGGGCGGTTTTGTGTGTGTGTGTGTGTTTTTTTTTTTTTCTTTTCTTTTTTTTTGGGTGGGGGTGGGGGATAAGGGAGATGGGGGGGGGTGAGGGAAAGGGGGTGAGAGAGGGAGGGGGAGGTGTGGGGGATGGTTTAGGGGTGAGGAGGGGAGGGTAAGGGAGAGAAGGAAAGGCCTGAACGTGTACGCTCGAACTTCCAAGCGCGAACGTTTTGCCTGTATGTGCGTGTGTGTGTGTGTGCGTGTGTACGTACGTATTCCAGAAGTCTGGAGTGCGTGCGTATACCACAAAGACTTTGAGTACATGACCGCGTTTGTGTGTGTGTGTGTGTGTGTGTGTGTGGTGTGGGTGCGTGTGGCGTACGTATTCCACAAGTCTGGAGTGCGTGCGTATACCACAAAGTCTTTTGAGTACATGACTGCGTGTGTGCGTGCGTGTGGTATGTGCGCCTTCCCCGCCGCCGCCATCCCGGACGTCGCAATCCCGCACGCGCCCCGATGGTGACATTTCCGCAGCCCGGACGCTTTTTCAGCTCTTACGGGTCAAGGTTGCGGGTTGGGTCGCTCCGTCGCCAGTAGCGGGGGGGAGGAGGGGGGAAGGAGAGGGAGGAGGGAGGGGAGGAGAGAGAGGGAGGGGAGAAAGGAGAGGAGGGAGGGAGGAGGAGGGAGGGAGAGAAGGAGGGAGGGAGAAGAGAGGGAAGGAGAGGAGTGGGAGGGGAGAGAGGGAGGGTGAGGGAAAGAGAAAGGAGAGAGAGAAGAGAGAGGAGAGGAGAGAGAGAGAGAGGGAGAGAGAGAGGAGAGAGAGGGAGAGAGAGAGAGAGAGGGAGAGAGAGAGAGAGAGAGAGAGAGAGAGAGAGAGGAGAGAGGGAGGGAGGGAGGGAAGGGGGGAAGGAAATTTGTTCAAGAAATTATCTGTTGAAAAAAAGATAAAGTAGGAGAAAAATCATATTATGTTAAGAATATCAACTACAGTAATAATAGAAATAGTGATCATGATAATGATTATAACAACAATGGTGTAACCGATTATCATAGTAGATGAAATAACAACAATAACACATAAATAATAATATATATGATATTTATAAGTGCAATAGCAACAATAACAGGAATAATGATACCTATGATAATGATAACAACATCAATAACATAATCCAGCACAGACATAATAGTACTTATGACAATGAAAATAATAGATGTAAAAACAAGAATAACAGCAACAACAATAACAACAACCACATCAACAACATGAACAATAACAACAACAACCACATCAATAACAATAAACAACTACATCAATAACAACAACAACATCAATAACAACTACATCAATAACAACAACAACAACATCAATAACAACAACATCAATAACACTACATCAATAACAACAACTACATCAATACATCAATAACAACAACTACAATAACAACAAAAATCAATAACTACATCAATAACAAACCCAACACCAACAACACCCACATCCAACCCAGGAACAATGGCAACTATGATAATGATCGTGCAAGCGATGGCCCAACGACGCGTCATCTCGGGCAGCGGCGAGTCACCTTGAGAATCTGTGGTCTTTAAAGGGTTCCCGTTTTGACTGGTGTTTTATCGACTTTTTTTTACCTTATTATTATTATTTTTTTTTTTTTTGTCTTTTATTTTTTGGTGGGTGGGGTTGGGGTGGGGGGTGGGGGGGGGGGTTGTGGGAGAGGGGGGTTCGTTGCTTCTGGTGTGAAGCGTTGGGGGGTAGTTTTGAAGGAGGGGGGGGAGGGAGGGGAGGGAGGAGGGGGGGGTTTGTGATGCAATGACTCTTTCTTTCTCTTTTTTCTCTTTTATCTTTATCTTTATCTCTCTCTCCCTCCCTCCCTCCCTCCCTCCCTCCTCCCTCCCTCCTTCCTCCCTCTCCCTTCCTCACTTCCTCCCTCCTTCCTCCCTTCTCCCTCCCTCCTTTCCCTCTCTCCTTCCTCTCTTCGTATGCCTCACTTCACTACTATTCATTCTGGCCAAATCTCACTCCTTTTCCATTTATTCTATTTATTGTACTACTTCCTCCTTTTTCCATTTCCTCCTCAATTATCTTCTGTTTGCTGTCCCCCATTCATTCTCTCCGCCTCCCATTGGCTCTCTCGTTTGGTGTATTTAATTTTGTGTTTGTTTGTTTGTTTTATGTTCAGGTTGTTGCCTTTGTTTATTTGCTTATATTTGTTAAACTTTTTATCCTTTTGTTTTTATTTATTTTTTGTTATTTTTTATTATATGATTCCTTTTTTGTCATTTTATTCTAACCTTCCCGTAGCTCAATTCATTCCCTCCCACTCCCCTCCCCCTACCTGTTCTCATTCTCATTCCCTCCCCTCCCCCTCCTCTAACCCTCCCGATACCTCATCTCTTTCCCCCCCGCTGCCTCATTTCATTCCCCCTCATCCCTTCCCCCGCCTCCAACCCTCCCTCCCTCCCTCCTCCTATACCTCCCCGTTCCTCTCCCCTTTCCCCCCCTCCTCCCACAGGCTGTCCCTACCTCATCTCATTCCCCGTGCTCACCTTCCCCTACCTCCCCCATTCCCCCCTCCTCCCCCCCTCCCACAGCTTCCCCCGTGGCTCCCGTGCTCACTCTTTGATCGGTCACGGCAAAAGGTCGGGAGGGAGCGACGCCCCCTTTGACATTTTCGTTGACCTCCCCTCTAACCTCCCCTCCCCCCTCCCCCCCTCTTCCTTTGCGTTCTCCTTCCCCTCGCGCTTATACAGAATCCAGCAGCCCTCTCTTCTCCCTTTTCTTTCTTTTCTTCTATCTTTACTTTCTTCTTTTCTATTCTCTTTTCCTCTCTTCTCTTCTTCTCTGCGAGAGAGAGAAGAGAGAGAGAGAGAGAGAGAGAGACGAGAGATGAGAGAGAGAGAGAGAGAGAGAGAGAGAGAGAGAGAGACAGAGAGAGAGAGAGAGAGAGAGAGAGAGAGAAGGAGACAACAAACAGATTCTCCAAAAGAGAAAAAAATGAGATACGCCAACGCGACGAAAATAAAAGATGCAGAGGGAAAAAAACAAAAAAAGAAGAAGAAGGATAAAGAGAAAGAGGGGAAGAGAGAAGGAAAGATCGATGAGTTGTGCAACAGTTGCTCGATATTTGCACGGTGTTGCTTGCGCGTTCAACCCCGCCATTAGGTCATTATTTTCTCTTCGGGGGGACTTACAAAGGCCTTTGTGATGAAAATAAAAAGGGTAAAAAAAAAGAAAAGAAAAGAAGAAAAAATAGGGAACTCGGCCATTGCTCGGCCTTTGTCTGCGTCGGAACGGGTATGTTAATTGTATGTTGGTGTATGTTTGTTATATGCGTTTTGGGATGTTGGTATGTCGGGCGTCCTTGCTGCTGTATTTCTGCTTTGTTTTTTTCTGACCTGATTTTATTTTTGTTATTGTTTGTTATCATTATTATTGTTTATTTATTTATTGTAGTATTGTTTATTTACTCATTTATGGTGTTATTATTATTTGTTTATTTATGGTATTATTATTATTTATTTATTTTAATGTTATTTTTTTATGTTGTTTTGTGTGTGTGTGTGTGTGTGTTGTGTGTGTTGTGTCTCTGTCTGTGTCTGTGTGCTATTCGTTGTCTTTATTTAGAGTGAAAGTGTTCTTTGTTTACCCGGGAAGTATACTTTTCGAGTCCACTGTCTATCGGTTCTTCGCCCTCGGAAAAAAATTTAAGTCTTTTATCCCCCGCTTCGGTGTTGTTGTTGTTTTTTTTCGCTCTACGCTCGTTATCCCGTTTCGGCGCGGAGTTTCCGGGTTAGCCCCCCCCCCTTGAACCGTAAACCGTTTTCTCTAAATACGAGTCTAAGGGCAGCGGCACATGCATCTCCTGACCCGCATTGCCATCTAAGTCTCGTCGATCCCAAGGACGCCAGGTCAGCTGTGAATTGGGATACCGCGGAGGACAAAGGTCAGAGGTGAGACCCGAGAATGGTATGTTGGCCTTGTGGGGGAAAATGGGGGGGGGTGGGTGGGGGGAGTGGTCCGTTCGCGTATATATAGGCTGTTGCTATGCCCTATTTTAGGAAGGGGGGGGTGAGGAGGGATGGGGTAAGGGGGAGGAGGGGGATGGGGAAATGGGGAGGAGGGGGAGGGTAGAGAAAAGGGGAAAAGGGGTGGGAGGAGGGGTGGAAGTGGATAGGAGGGGGAAAGGGGAAGAGAAAAGGGAGGAGGAAAGGAAGAGGGGTTATGGAGAGAAAGAGGGAGGAGGGAGGGATTTTTTTTCGGTCTTTTGTCTCAGGTAATGGTAGATTGTAATGTTAGGCTGCGTTATTTATCGGCTGATACACTAAACAAAGTGTAGAAGAAGTTTTGTATAAAAATCCTTTTGTTTTGGGAGGTTTGGTTCAGTTTTTTTATGGAAAAACTTTCAAGGTGTACTGCTATTTTTCTTCCATTTTTTCCTTCTCCTTTTTTATCTCTATGCCTCTTTTTTTCGTTTTTTTTTTTTTTATTTTACTTCTCTTTCAGTCTCCTTTTGGAGGTTAGACTATGGATTTTCATTGATATTACATCGAGTTCTTGACAGTATAAAAGCCTTTAGCCGTGATATTAGAGAAGGGAATCGCTTTACCGGGAAGTAGGTCGTTGTTGTTATGAATATTCCGACCGATAGATGTCAGGAAATAAGCTCCGTGATGAATATTCTGACCGATAGATGTCAGGAAGTAAGCTCCGTGATGAATATTTCGACCGATAGATGTCAGGAAGTAAGCTCCGTGATGAATATTCTGACCGATAGATGTCAGGAAGTAATGAATATTCTGACCGATAGATGTCAGGAAGTTCCGTGATGAATATTTCTACCGATAGATGTCAGGAAGCAGGCGGCGTGATGAATATTTCGACCGATAGATGGTGTTACTCATGAGTAGATATTCGTATGTCTCACCTTTTTTGTGAAAAAGGTTTAGCGATAAATTTTGCGTTGCTGTCAGGACGAATAGATTTGTTGTTATTGTTGTTTTCATTAGTTTAAAACTTGGGTGAGATAAATTCAGAAAAGAATGGTCGCATGAATGGCCCCATTAATTTTCAGCATTTCTGAGAAAGTAAGAATGAGCAAACGTATTTGAAATTAGGTTAAGGTGACTGGTCTCCAATTTTTTCCGTTTCTGACTTTACTCTATTTCTCTCTCTTCTCTCTCTCTCTCTCTCTCTCTCTCTCTCTCTCTCTCTCTCTCTCTCTCTCTCTCTCTCTCTCTCTCTCTCTCTCTCTCTCTCTCGTCTCTCTCTCTCTCTCTCTCTCTCTCTTCCTCTATCTCTTCCTCTCTCTCTCTCTATCTCCTTTCTCTCTCTTTTCCGCTCCCTCCCTCCCTCTTTCCCGTCCATTTACGTCTTTCTTCCCATTTTCTCTTATTACCTAATGGGGAAGTGAAAGTGGTTGGAGGGAGAGGAAGAAGTGGATGAAGGAAGGAGATAGAAGGGGAGGAGGGGAGGAGGGAAGAGGGTAGGAGGTAGAAGGGGAGCAGGGAAGGAGGGGAGGATGGAGAGGGAAGAGGGGGGAGGGAGGAGACTAGAGGGTTAGTCGAGATGATGAGATGACCTCGTCTATAACGCCCACGACCTGCTCTCGTGACCTATTCTGCAATTTTGCCGCCAACCGCAAGAGAAAAGAATAACATGATGAATCAATAGGCGTTGTTGTTGTCTTTCGTCGTTTTGAATTTTGAATATTTTCCCGCCCCTTTTTTTGAAATGTATGTCTGATTTTTATTTCTTTATCCTGTCAAAGTTATAGTTTCTAATAATATTTTTTTTCTTTCTTTGCAGGTGTGTAGGTGTGATCTACGTGGGGACACTCTGGATAACAGAGATAGCATAGAGCACCGTCTTCCTTTCCTATTATACGTGGTTGTCATGGCAACAGGTAGGGTACCATAGTGACGTGTGGGGGATGGAGGTCGCAATGCAATGAACTTATTAGAAAGTGTGTGTGTGTGTGTGTGTGTGTCTGTGTGTGTTGATTAATGTATTTGCTGTGTGTGTGTTTTTTTTTTTTCTTCTGTATTCTGTGTTTGTTTAATTTGCGTGTTAATTAGTTTTTGAGTTGAATAGGGATTTATTTTTTTCTTTTTTCTTTTTTTTAAGCAGGATTGGATCGTACCTGGAAAGTGTTCAACCCTTTGTTAGTTTGTTTCCTTTAGGAGGGAAAGGGTTTTTGGAACTTATTTTGTTCTTCTTGTAAAGGATTATGGGTCTTTGGTTTTCATCCCTTATACTTCCCGGAGATGTTGTGATGACGTCATTGCACGTGTTTTGTCGCATGATATCGAGTCATCAGGGTACTCTCTCTCCCTCTCTCTCTTTCTGTCTGTCTCTCTCTCTCTCTCTCTCTCTCTCTCTCTCTCTCTCTCTCTCTCTCTCTCTCTCTCTCTCTCTCTCTCTCTCTCTCTCTCTCTCTCTCTCTCTCTCTCTCTCTCTCTTCTCTCTCTCTCTCTCTCTCTCTCTCTCTCTCTCTCTCTCTCTCTCTCTCTCTCTCTCTCTCTCCTCTCTCTCTCCCTCTCTCCCTGCAGTCTACCACCCTTTCTCTCCCTCCTTCTCTCATTCTACCGCTGTTTCCCCCTTTCCCTCTTCCTCTCTTTCTCCTCCAAAGTACTCCCGCCGTAGCCTCTTTCTGCACAGTCATAGTCCCCGGGATATGCCGCGAAGGCTGAGGTCCAAGCGCCCCCCCCCACCTCCCCTACCTCTCCTCCCTACCTGCACCCTTTCCCCTTCTTCTCGCCTCTGCTCCCCTTTTTTTCTCCGCGTTCCTCGTCCCTCTCTTCTAGTGCCCCTTCTCCCCCCTTTCTCCCTCCCCTCACGCCACCCACTTCCTTCCTCTCCTCTCCCGTCCTCTCTCTTGCCTCCCCTCTTTTCTCACCCCCCTCAGTCTCCTCCTCTCTCCCCTTAGCTTACCTGCGTCCCCTCCTCTCGTCTCCCCTCTCGCCTCTTTGCCATATTTCCCTCGCTTGCCCTTCGCCGCTCCTCTCTCGCGTCTGATGTTACATTGCTCAGCGTTCTCTACTCCTGCACGGGTGGCCTGTTCTCTCTCTCGGCTTTTCTCTTTCTTTTCTCGCTTTTGTTTCTGTCTTTCTTTCCGCTTTCTTTCTTCGTTCTTTTCTCTCTTCTCTTCTCTTCTTTCTTTCTTTCTTTCTTTTCTTTCTTCTTTCTTTCTTTTTCTCTCTTCTCTCTCTTTCTCTCTTTCTCTCTCTTTCTCTCTTCTCTCTCTCTCTCTCTCTCTTCTCTCTCTTTCTCTCTCTCTCTCTCTTCTCTCTCTCTCTCTCTCTCTCTCTCTCTCTCTCTCTCTCTCTCTCTCTCTCTCTCTCTCTCTCTCTCTCTCTCTCTCTCTCTCTCTCTCTCTCTCTCTCTCTCTCTCTCTCTCTCTCTTCTCTCTCTCTCCTCTCTCCCTCTCTTTCATCTCTGTCTGTGTTATCCATCTATCTGTCTCTGTTTATCTCTCTCTCCTCTTTTCTCTCCTCTCCTCTTCTCTAGTCTTCTTTGCTCTATTATGTTCTGCTCTGCCTTTCTCTATCCTTCAGTCTGTATACCTATCTATCCATTTATCTATCTATTGATAATGTTTATGACGTATTATCTCTAAAAGAATATTATTATCCAGCTGTTTTTGATATTTCCTCGCGAAGTTGAAACTATCACTAGTTTTTTATTGTTATTTCCATTGTTGTATTTTTTTACTGACTTCATCATTATCTTTATTTGTTAGTT
>NW_020869885.1:69557-72057 GCF_003789085.1 Penaeus vannamei
TTGGCATTTTATCAATGACATACTAAATCGTAATACAAAGGGTCAAGCTGCACTATCTATGATGTCCAATAATGAAATAACATCTGATCCTAAAGAGATTGCTGAAGGATTTAATAAATATTTTAGTGAGGTGGGAGCCAATCTAATCAGTCAAATTCCACGCATTCAAACCGACTTCCGGCAATTCCTCCCTGAAAATGCTAAATGTTCTTTAAGATTATCCCAAGTATCTGAAAATGAACTGAAGGACGTCATTAATGACCTTAAACAGTCAGCCAGTGGACATGATGACATTCCAGTAACCGTCGTGAAAGAATGTGCACCGGAAAAATCTCTTTCCTAACTCCATCATTAACAGATCTTTCAAATCAGGCTGTTTTCCCAGTCATTTGCAGATCGAAAAGTGATTCCTATCTATAAGAAAGGCGATGCAAATGAGAATTACAGACCCATTTCTTTTTAAACCAGATTCAGTAAAATATTTGGAAAAAATTGTTTTTAAAAGAGTAATGACATTCCTTGAAAACCTTTCATTAATATTTAACTGTCAGTATGGATTCAGGCCAAACTACTCGACGGAATTAGCTATTCACTGTCTAACAAATCAAATATATGAAGTTCTAGATGAGAAACAGTACCAAATTACAGTTTTCTGTAACCTGCCCAAGCCATTTGATACCATATCGCATGATATTCTTTTGCAAAAACTTGAGTTGTATGGTATTCGAGGACCAGCATTAGCATAGTTTCAGAGTTATTTAAGCAACCGTAAACAATATGTATATTACCAGAACTGCATTTCACAATATAGGGAAATTAAATATGGGGTCCCCCAATGATCAGTACTTGGTCCTGTATTGTTCTTGCTTTACATCAATGACATTGCTCGGTCTTCTTGTAAATTAAACTTCCTGCTTTTTGCAGATGATGCTAATGTATACAGGGCTAGTAAAAACCTACCTGAGCTTGTTAGTACAATGAATAGTGAATTAATTCACTTATCAAACCGGATTAGGGCAAACAAATTAATTCTAAATCCAACTAAAACGTACTATTTGTTATCACATCAATCGAATTATAGACCAAATATAGATATCAAATTGGATAATGCAACTCTTAATAGAGCCGATGAAGCAAAGTTTCTCGGAATTACTATAGATAGTCGTCTACTCTGGAAGACCCACATCAATGATGTAAAGGTAAAAATATCAAAGGTAGCTGGAATTCTGTATAAGGTTCGTGATTTGATGAATATCAGGAACCTAAAACAACTATATTTATCACTAGCTTATCCTCATACAGTTTACTGTTCTGCAGTCTGGAGTGGTGCAAACAAAACAAGTTTGAAATACCTTGAGAGAGAACAAAAAATAATAATTCGCATCATCACTTACCGGTCCTACAATGACCACACAGGACCCATATTCAAAGAACTGGAGCTGCTAAAACTACCAGATATAATGTTAATTTAGACTGGTTTATTTGTCTTTAAATCCGTAAAATAAAAAGCTTCCAGAGAATCACACACTCCATTCATACACGAAGCGTCCATGAGACGTTAAGTGTAGGACCTCCCATGTCCAGAAGAGACTTGCATATAGAGGATAAAAAATATGGAATTCCTTAGATAACGCACTAAGACAGTCTAAAACTGTGTATCACTTCAAACGTGCGATGAAGCAAGAGCTAACCAAAGAATACTAGTCCAATACCGCACTTTCTTCCTAGTGGCAAAGCAATGCTGTTTTAACACTGTCATCATGCAAAACACATGCATGGTATACTATAATCGTATAGCATCTATGTGACTTACTTATGTATGATATGAACATGATATATGTGTAAAATGTAAATCTTACAATTATTTATAATCTGTGCGTGTTGTAATATGTATATAAAAAGATACATTATACCACACTGTATGCATGAAGATATTATGTGCATACGTTTGTGACCTTCAACCTCCTAGCTTAATACATTTATTTTATAATGTACTTTAAATACAGTTCACTTTCATCTGTGTGATTATTTTAAGTAAGAACATTTCACTTTACTCTATTGTTAACTTTATAATGTCAGCTAGAGAGCCTTACCTCAGCTGACTATTGTGCTGCAATATAAATTTATGTACCAACCCTATGTGTATATATATTATTTTGGCAATAAAATCAATCAATCAAAAAAAAACTCTCTCTCTCAACCTCCTCTCTCTCTCACTCCTCTCACCCTCTCTCTCTCTCTCTCTCTCAACTTCCCTCTCTCTCTCTCTCTCTCACCTCTCTCTTTCTCTCTCTCCCTCACCCTCTCTCTCTCTCTCTCTCAATCTCTCTCTCTCTCTCTCTCTCTCTCTCTCTCTCTTCTCTCTCCTCTCTCTCTCTCTCTCTCTCTCTTCTCTCTCTCTCTCTCTCTCTCTCTCTTCTCTCTCCCTCTCTTTCTCTCAACCTCGCCTCTCTCACACGTCTCTCTCTCTCTCTCATCCCTCTCTCGTCAAAATCTCCTC
>NW_020869885.1:100839-148339 GCF_003789085.1 Penaeus vannamei
TCAATAACAATATTAGTAATTATAATGTTTATAACAAAAGTAAGAGTGTTAATATTGATAGCATTAGTAAAAAAATACCGAGTCACCAATGAGACAATTACGAGAACTACCTGTCTCACCTGTTTACCCTTTTCCTTGATTTTCGATAATGTGTTTTCCCACTATTTCAAGGAAAGGTGAGATCACAAGATCTACTAACTGACTGCTTTGTGGCTAAGCACTGGCAGAGCCACCTATGTACAGAAACATTTAACAAAACAATGCTTAAATGAACGTAACATTTCCCTGTCAGCATTGGGTTAATGATGAATCATCTGACTTGATTTTCTTGTATCTTATCATCCTGTGTAGTTTCATTACATTTTTTCCATAGGTTTATGTTCTGTATGACTCTACGCTCTCTTAACACAAGGTACTATAAAGCCTCTGCAGTCAACAAACCAAGAAACATAGATGATAGCATAAATAAGAACTTACTATGCATTTGCTGAGCAGTTCAAACAGAATGAAAGAGAAAACATTTTTTACCCCCTTACCTGTACACCACTGAATGATATCCTGGAGCCTGATCATCAGTAATTGGCCGTAAAAATAAGGATGCAAACTTGTGTGCAGCAATTTCATTCCACAAGATCATGATGGGTTTTTTCCATGATCTGTATGATCGTTCATGTTCAGGATCATCCCTAAAGAAAGACAATTAGCTAAAGACTTTTGACCTACAAAATACATGCTATTTTCAACTTGTGCTTCTTTATGAGCATTGTTAATACAGATGAACTTAATCACAAGATCTCAGCATAAAAATTTGTGACAAGAAAAAAGTCTGAGCATTTTCATTATAAGAACAAATGGCATGGAAGCTAACCCATAGTGGGTAGAAGCAGGAGAGTTTGGTGCAGACTCTGTTATTAGTGGGGATGATGATCCAGCAAAATCTCCTCCAGATACTTTGCGCTTTGTATTCCTGACGAAGATCCTTTCCACTTCACTCATCCAATCCCTGAAAAATATTTTTAAAAAGACAATCATCCAACTGGAAATACCTAATTATTACTTCTCTCATCATTACTTCTCTTATCAAGTTCAAAGTTACAATGTAATGGCAGAGTTTTTGTATTTTTTACCAACAACTCAAAACTGATGAGATTGGATAGAATTCCTTGGGTCTTTGGTTTATTATGGAGCTTCATCACATGTTTCTTAGACATGCTACCATTTGTCACACCATACACTGGTAATTTCTTTAGTCATGTGCCCATGAAATTTAATTTATTGTTATTTAATTTATTGTTATTTAGCATGTTATTTAAGTTCTCAGTTAATTAAATGACGAGACGCCAAAGCAAAGATTTTATAAAGTCAATAAAATGAGATGAGAAATAAACTTTAAATCACGCTGTTGTTACTTATTAACAATACAATAAGAAAATGATATCTAGGACTACTAGTAGTATTGTTACACTAGCCTATGTAAAATCCTCTCTAAAAACTCACTTGCTTTCTTGGCCATCCTGGGAATCCTCTTCCTGTTCCTTTTTTAGGCTCTTTTTATCGTTCTGTGTCAACTTCCTTGCTTTCTTCTTCAGCTGGCTTCTTCACTACTGGTTTCTGCTCCTCAGATGGCTTGCTTTTAGCATTTTTTTCTTCCTCCTCCTCTGTTTTCTTCTTCTTGTTGGCTCTTTCTTCATCTTCCTCTGCCCTCTTCTTGGAACTTGCCTTTTCATCCTCCTTTTTCTTTTCCTTTGGCTTCATGTCTTCATTTTTCTTATTTTCTTTTTTCTTTTCTGAATCACTGACTACAGGCTTTTCTTCTTTTATTTCCTTGTCTTCACTTTTAGGTGGCTTGCTTTCATCAGGTTTCTTCACAATACTTATATCCTCCTTCTTCTCTTTCTCTTTCTCCTTTTCCTTCTCTTTGTTTGGTTCTTCCTGTTTTGGGCATTTCTCTTCCTTTTTTTTCTTGTCTTTTTCTCTCAATAACTCATCAAACTTGTCATGCTTCTGTTCTTTTTTCTTGATATCTTTGCCATCTGCTTCTTTGTCAGGTTTCTCCTCTGCCTTCTTTACATCCCCTTTGTCCTCAAGAGAGATGTCCCCCTTCACATCCTGTCAAAAATTAATTTCATTATTTCTCTAAACTACGTATCATTCATCACAAACTGATGGCTATATGAAATACATATTTCCTTAGTAATAATGATAATAATAAAATATCCCAATAAGAAGGTGAAAATGAAATAATAATTTCTATCATTGCTTTCTCTCTCTTTTTTGCGTGAAAATGGTATACTTTTGTGGGTGTTCCTTGGATGGGGACATTGTCTTTTTCCGCAGCTGCAGTGGGGAGGCCAGCAAGCTTTGGTGAAGACGGGGTTTTACTCTTTTCACACTCAGAGTTGGGGTCAATTTTACTGGCAGCCAGTGGTGGACTAGGGGTGATGGTGGGAACAATGGCAGAAGAGACTGGGGATGCAACCTTGTCCAAAGTTGGAGAGGTGGGGACACTGACTTTTGCAGGTTCACTGCACTTGGGAGTGGTGGTGGTAGTAGTAGTGGTGGTTGTGGTGATGGTGGTACTTTGGGGTGACAAAACAGTGTTATTAGTTTTCTTGCGACCACGATGACCTGGGCGCTTTGTGGGCTGCTCCAATTCCTTGCTTGAAGAGGCTTCTTGCTCCGAATCCTGCTGGACCTGCTTCTCTTTTTCTTCTTGTTCATGATGCTGTTAGGGTACCAATGCATATTACAAAATCACAGGAATATTGATAACATAATTTGTGTTTGCTGCCTTTAAAGATTTAGCAATTCTGATTTCATAGTTACCAAAAGTAACAATATCTATCAAAATATATACGGAAACTATAATTAACATCACTAATAGTAATGAAGAAAAGACAAAAATAGAAGTAAACCATAAAGACAATTGTGATAAAAACAACAAAAAGTTTTCACAAATTTACACCAAACTCATTACAATCATCATTTTACCTCCTTCTGTCTGCTACATTCAGTGACTATGTCAACATTTCTACACAAGACAATCTACTATGTAAACTACAAAACAAAATAAAAAGTATCAAACAACCGCAACTCTTTCTTCCCAGAAAAAAGGTATAATCCTATACATTTGTTTCCCCTTTCACTGTCCACAACCTCATGCTTGTCAATTTCAGTCTACAATGAATTGAGGTAAAGTGAAACAAGTATGAAGAAACCATATAAATAAATAATTCAACAGATACTAATGAAATTAGTGTTAAAAATACTTCTACACACAAACACACCTCTGGCTTAGAATGTACTTAGTCCTAGGTAAGGAGAGAGAAAAAGAAAGAAGGAAGAGAAAAAAAAAGAGAGAAAGTGGAGTGGGTAGGGTAGGGTAAAATAGGTTAACATAAGATAGGGTAAGGAAGGGAAGGGAAAGGAAGGGAAGGGAAGAGTAGGGAAAGGGAAGGAAGGGAAGGATAGGGTAGAGTGAGATAGGATAGGGTAAGGTAGAGTGAGATAGGGTAGGGTAAGATAGTGAGGTAGGATAGGGTAAGGTAGAGTGAGGTAGGGTAGGGTTGGGTAGGATAGGATAGAGTAGGTAGGTAGGAAAGAGAAGAGAAGGAAGGGTAGGGTAGGGTAGGGTAGGGTAAGATAGATTACTATAGGATAGGGTAAGGGAAGGAAGGGAAGGAAGGGAGGGAAGGAAGGGTAGGAAGGGAAGGGAAGGAAGGGAGGTAGGTAGAGTGAGTAGGATAAGGTAAGACAGAGTGAAGGTAAGGTAAGGTAAGGTAAGTAAGGAGGTAGTAGAGGGTAGGGTAGGGTAAGGTAGGGTAGGGTAGGTAGGTAGGGACGGGTTAGAAAGAGAAGGGTAGGGTACGGTAAGGTAGGGTATGGTAGGGTAGGTAGGTAGGAAGGGTAAAAGAGAAGGATAGGTAGGTAAGGTAGGGTAGAGTAAGGTAAGGTAGTGTAGGGAAGGGTAAAGTAGGAGAGAGTGCAGTAGGGCAAGGCAGGGTAGGGTAGGGTAAGGGACAATAGGGTGAGGTGGGCAAGGAAGGGGATGATAAGGTAAGATAAGGTAGGGTAGGGTAAGGTGTGGAAGGGTAGGGTAGAATAAGGCTAAATAGGGTAGGTTAGAGTAGGGCAGGAAAGGAGGAAAAGAGGGAAATACAAGAGATTATAAAGGAGGAGGAAACCCAACGACAACAATAGAAGTAATAGTGGTTTCCTCTGCTTGCTCGTTCTTTCTCCATCTCTTGTAGATAAGGTATGACTGGTTTTCCAAAATGAATTATCTGATATTCAAAACACAAAAAATACCTTCAGTATACAAAAAATTGATAAAAAAAACATACATTCTAAAGATCTTATGTATGAAATGATGATGGATGCTGGAATCTTATAAATTAAATTAAGATGCATACAGAATTTTTATATATGAAATCATGATGGGGGAAGGATTCTTATATACGAAAGTATGATGGACGCAGAAGTCTTACAGACACATGAAACTGTGATGAAGGCAGGATAACAAACATATAAATACTTGTCATAAAACTGTCCCCCACAGTGTTATTGTGAAAAGGTAACACCCTTGTTCCCCTAATCCAATTGTAAATTCTGCCAGAACCACTCCAAATTTTTGATCAATTTTTCACATATATTTTTTTCAATATCTGACTGATGAGGAAAGCAGTAAAAAAAATTGGGCATTTTCAATACAAAAAAATGAAAGAACATATGTAAATCATTAAATAATTTACAAGTTTTTGGAAGAGAACTACACTTGCTCTATTTTCAATTTTCCTGGAAAAATAGCCAGCATTTCAGAGATTAGTATCCTTACTCAGAGTCAGGTTAGTCAAGGGTAATTATTTTGTTTTTCATTTGCATATAATACTGTTTACAACAGTACTAATAAAAAAAATATTTAAAGCCATAGCTTAGTTCAGGAAAAATGACACATGCAGCATGTTTATCTTCAAAGAAAAAGTGACACAAAGTGGCTGATTCTATTTCAAAATGAATATGCAATAAATCCAAAAACAGAATAATACAAAATAATATTCTTGAAACATTTTTTTATCCCAACAGTTAATGGTGCATGTAATTACAAATGAAACTTAAATGACATTTGCTCTGGATAGAATAAATGTTTAGTCACATCAAAGTTTTACTGGAGTTCAGTTTCTACATTCCATTATCTCCTAGAGATCTGAAAATATTGATGTTATATATAAAAATTCTAACTAAGCATGCATAGGCTAATTACTGTATGGACTACAGTCACTGGATGATAATCAAGAAGTATATCCTCTTATGCTAAAAATAACTAAAAAGAATAATAGCAATCTCTAATCAGTTAAAATCACCTTAGCTAGTCACTGGGATTAACAGTTATCCAATATTATCAATAGATTACTTCACATTTTTTCTATGGAATATATGGCTTTACTCAAAATCAAGATATTAAAACTTATTAAGTATATATAAAAACAATATTTAAATAATATGAAATGCATAAAACAACTGCTACCATTTACCTATATACACAATATAATCTTAAATATCCTTTATTGATATAAAGTTTAATAACCATCTTATCTCATATTCCATAGTGATGAATATGATCATCTTAAATAAAATATATTTAAGTTCTGCTCACAATAGGTTTGATATGAGGCACTAAAAGCACTTACCTCAGATTCTTTCACTTTCTCTTCTGCTTTTTCTTGTACTATAAACTGCGTCTCCATAACATCTTCTGTCTCTTTGCTCTCCACTTTTTCCTTTTCTTCCTTCAGTGTTTCAATTTTTTCAGCCTTCTCTGCCTGTTCTTCTTGGAGTTCTATTGAAACATCAAACGTGTCATTCTTAAGTCAGTGAGGGAAAATAACAGTAAGTTACCCGGAGAGTCTTAAAAGAGTGGCTGGAATGTCTCAACAATAGCAAATGGATTGATTTTTTTTTAGTCCCATGAACTTCATCATTTACAAAGCTAACGTAGATAATCTTATATATTCAGATATATTGAAGTGAAATACAATTATTATACAGAATGCCATATTTCTATATCATAAGTATTAAAAATAAATAAACAAAGCAGCAAAAAATAATAACATTAATCTTTGATAGTGTACATGCAACAATGCCACTGAAAATGAAGTAGATTACAAGACTCTCCCATGAAATTCCTAATAAAATAAAAACTGTGAAATTATGACAATAACCATAATGATCTACCGTATGCATACATATTCTTTTAAAAGCAAAGGCAAACAATTTTCTGCAAACCAACCTTGTTCACCTCTGCTCTCTTCAGCTTGCATTTCCATTTTGATTTCTTCAACTTTGCTTTCCTTGCTCTCTTCTACCTCCATTGCTTCTGCTGTGCAAGTTTAATATTGCTTATTAAATATTTTTGTTTTCTTTCAGTGACAAGGAGAAGTTATATCTACACGATTCTTTTTTTTCTTCAAAAATATGAGTAAATATGAGAACATGAAAACTTACCAGTATCATCTTCTTTAGGTACTTCATCTGCCTTAGGTTTCTGCTCTTTCTCTCTGGTCTCTTCAACATTTGGGCAGTCTTTACTATCTTCCTTTTTTTCTTCCTCACATTTTTGTGCATTAGAACCTCCACAATTTTCCTGCAATGATATGATTACTATGGTTATTTCATGTTGGGATAGCAAGATGAACTATTTAAGCTATTCTTTAGCAAAAATACAAAACCTTCCTCTCAATAATTCTGATAACCCTTTTGCCTTGGCTATCATACAGCTATATGTAAAACTGCCTTTCCCAAAAAGATTGGGAAGGTCCTATATTTGAAAAATACAAGAACTATTTTTCAAATACATCTGGGGTTAAAACACAGCAGAATAAGGTTTGTCATTTTGGCAGCAATCTATAGCTAATTCAGAATATGGGAATGGAATACGAAAAATCAAAGTTATGACAAAAGATGTCTATTCAGCACAATGGTACAATAATTATTGAAATGTAGTTCTTGAATATATTGAGAGACTGCCTTTTTATCCCAGAATTATATATGGTAAGGCCTACAAAGCAGTAACCTCCCCAAAGCAAAGGGATTCATGTCTGCACAATATGAATTCTGTGTTGAGAAATTATTAGCGAACTGGTTATACTTAACCTACACATAAAACTTGCAATAGCCTTTGTTCTTTGCTTACACAAAAAACTACATCAGAATCAAGCTGCATATAAACTTTCTGTATTTTTCCTCATCATAAATTCATTGCACCCTTCCTTCTATTGTTCTGTTTAATTTGGAATAATATAGAGGGAATAATAATAAAGAACTGATTATTAGAAACCAAACGGTAACCCACCTCATCTTTAGACTCAGTTACTGGTCCACAAATATCAGGTAGTCTGGGCAATGCAGTTCCTGGAGTGCTTGGAGGCAGGTCTAGAAGGCGTGACAAAGTTGATGATCCTATAAAGCAAGGTGCCAATGAAGTATACAGGAAGCAAAATCAACTTGATCCAAATTTTTAAAGACCAAGGAAAAAGGAATGTGTAGATGGCATCATCTAGATATATCTCTTGAGAAAAAAAAAAATTCACTGGTTCACAATGAACTGACAAAACAGAATTCTGAATGGATTCATCTATTACTGGTTTTAATTAAGTATATTCAAATATCATAATGTAAACAAAAACTTTTCAGACTAAAACCTGATAAGCTTGGGCTTCTACTGGTCTTTGCAGAAGTGTCTTTGTTAGCATCTGTCCCTGAGATGGCCGAGTTGACCAGGTTCTGAAGTGCCATAGAGACCCCACTTCCTCTTCCACTTTTGTTGCCAAGATTCAACTGGAAATATGAAAAATATAGAAATAAGCACATGAGTACAAAAAGCACTTACAATCTGCTTTTTGGGTATCTATTCATACATTTCAACCCGAAGTGTATTCTGCCCTATTTCCACCATGCTACTAACTGGAGGCAAAGGAGATGTAGAGGATCCTGATGCACCAGTAATAGGAGACTTATTGAGGAGTGAAGACAACAGTGGAGAGGGAGGTGTTGGCTTTGGTTCTGGTTCTTGTGACACACTTTCGTCTGGAGCCTGTCAAGAGAGCAAATATGATAGTTAAAATCTTACTCAGTCAATGAATTCCTAATGGCTTCCTTTGAGAAGAATTCCATAGAAATTAATCATTCTGGCAATCAAGTTCTCCTGAAGATCTAATTTGATTCAAATGGACTTCAATGTACAACTGCAAAAAAAATTACAAAAAATGAATGTTACTTTTTTTCTTGCACATTTAATTACTGCATGGAGGAATGATACGGAGTCTGTGCAAGGCAAATAATCTATTACCTCCTGGATAACACAAATCAAAAGACATTTAAATATGGACATTAGAAAACGGCAAAAAAGCTAAAAAGTTTATGCAAAATAACTTTGCAAAGAAAGGGCAAAGAGTCTTGTCACTGCTCACGAGTGCTCATGAGCAGTGACAAGACAGCTTATATATCACATGCCTGGGATATAGGCCACTAACGTTGCCCATATTTTCGGAGTTGTGATTCCCATGACACAGCTGGATCCAACAGGGTAAATTAGAGCTAAGTTACTGAACCTATATACAAATTTATCTCCATATGAATGTGCTTGAATGACAGAAAACAAGCATCACGTAACAGTGTATATATGCAGCATTACTGTAGACTTAGAAATAATAAACATTATCATGTAATCTGTGTAATTATTAACCCCTGGATCCAATTGCTTCACAGCAATCACATAGCCCAAAATACAGGCACTGGGCTTACATGAGTAACCACTCTGACGGGTGTGCAGCTTGTAGGCCGGGCGCACACAAATGCTCATGCTTGTTGACAAGACTATATTCCCCCTTGCAACGTTATTTTCTCTTACGCTGAAGCATTTTTAGTTATTTTTGCCATTTTCCAATGTCCATATTTGCCAATTGATTTGTTTTATCCAAAGAGTTATAAGCTGCTTTCCTTGCAAAGACTTTATATCATTTCCTGCAAGTAGTCTATAACTAAGTACAAGAATATTAACAATAAATAATATTTTGTTATTTGTGCAATTTTTTAATTTTTTTCATATCAAATTTTCTGTAATACAATTTGTGTTGCCAGTCATGGCAGCCAGAAACAGGATGGTCAGCATGGAAATGGTGTCCTTCCTGGAAATGGCACTATTCCTGTCATGGATCACCAACCGTAAATTCCACACTCATTTATCGATGGAAATAAATGCAAACACCCCTTTCTAGATGCCAAATGAGTCTAATCACCACTCAAGAGGTTTATGCACTCTTGGTAAGTCTTTCCCGTAACCTTTGCCTTCAACCAAAATGCTCATGATAGCAAGTTCGCATCACCCCAACCTACAGCCAGATTTTCCCATGGCAGCATGTTCACGTCACCCGATCCTCAAGCCAAATTTTTTCAATGTGTGATGGTCACATCATCCAGACTATAGAGTTTAACTAAGATGTGACTGTTTTCCCATAAATGCAAATTACATCCTATGTCAACAAACAATTGTTGAGTAATTTTTATTAGCTTTCTTGATTACAGTTCACATACTTCTAAAGATAGTGAAGTGTAGCAAAAGAAACAAATAGGGACATTTTCCACCAACAGAGCATTAACAATATCAATGATATAAACCATTTCCCCATCTACTTACCGGACTTTCAGTTACAGTCTCACTTATTTCTGGACTGTCAACTGCACTGTCAACCTCGGATGAGGTTTCTGAGACCCCGCTGTTTCTTCTACCCATTGATAATCCTCCTGACCACTGCAGTTTCTGCTTTTTCTTGTTTGGGAGTACTGGTACTGATGGCAAAACAAAAAAGAACACATTATACAAATAAGTTTCTCTTTAATAATATTCCTTTTAATATCATATACTTCTTTTCTTAAGCCTAGTCTAGTACAGAGCAGCATATCATCCAGTATACATAATCTGAATATTTACCCAATAAAAGTACAACTAACAAATATATGACATACCCTTTGGGCCTTGGTGTTTCAAAGCTTGTTGGATTGCTGTTATTTTCTCCTCACGTTCCTTGAGCCACTGTTGGTGCTTCCTCTCTTCTTCCTCCTGCTCAGCTCTTTCTCTGTATATTTCAAAGTATTCATTTCAAATTCCTCTTGTAGTTAACATATTTCAATTTATATTCCTTGTTTATATATATTATCAGATAACTAAACATTATAACCACAACCTTTTTATCATTTGCCATTACACAATCAACAGAACTCATATATCTTCTACTTAAGAACACACCTTTGTAATTCTTCCCAAAATGCATCAAGCTGGTTATCAAGTAATCCATCCTCAAGTTGCTGTATTTCCCGCCTCAGTTTGTTATATTCTGTTCGCTCCTCTGATTCAGCTGCACGAAGCTCTTCTACACGCTCTGAAAAACATCAGGCCAGACATGGTATAGATAAGTAATAAAGGTCATCTTAATTTCCACTTTTCCTTTTTTTTAACAATGCATTACTGTAAAGTATGCTACCATTTACTTAACCTTATCTATGTACATAATCTACAAATAGCTAAACATAATAGACAGCAGTCATCTAAAAAAAGAAAAAAAAAAAAAAAAAAAAAAAAAAAAAAATCTATACTTAATCTATAGTTTTGATACTCTGATCCAGTAAATCTGCAACTTACGTTTACTTAACATTTTGGTGACAATTTCCCCTGGCGTTTCATTGGATGCATCTCCACGTTCCCTCTTTCTTTTTGGGGTGTCTACACACTCCAGTAATTTTGCATATTGTAGAGCACAGTTTTTTGTTGAATACCAGTCAGGAGGCCGACTAGTTTCATTAGTCAGCATCTTTATATTGCGTCTTACAGCAACCCTAGAATAAATAACAATGTAAAACATATGAATATACATATAAATATTCACATGTACAAACATTGAAGTTCTATTCCGTACCTCAGCATATATCAAAAATCAAAAAATTTCATACATTACTTCAGAAAAACTACTTAATTTTCAGCAGAATGACACAACCACTATTATCTCACATAAAAGAATAAAAATCAACTAAACATAATGAAGATATCACATACACACACACCCTATTTTCATAATATACAGGATAAAACTTTACAATCTAAAACTGAAATATAATCTTATAATGCCTTTATCCATAAAGATAAGACAAGTTATATAGTTTAAATATCTTACCAGTTTTGGTCGCCACTGCGCATAACAGCTGATGCAAGACATAGCTGTTCTCTGGTTGTCCATGTGTCTACTTGATATTGCTTAAGTTTAAGGCCTGAAATTAAAGATAAATATCAATTAGACATACATCATTCTTACAGTATCATACATAAACTTAAACAAAGATTATCGAGTTACTGGAAAAAAGGGCACACATTTAGAAAAAAAATCAAGAATGTTCAATGGAAGAGGTTACTAAGTATGTACCAAAATGTATGTTGTACAATAAATGGCTAGAAGTCACAACAGACACTTCAGTGGGAAAGCTCTACATCTAAATGTGCATTCCATCTGTCTATCAATACACATCAAAAAAACTTTGGTTCACTTCATATGGGGCTCCTCAGTTATAGAAGCATTACTAAATTACTAAATTACTAAATCTGGTGTAAATCTTATGATGGGCTATTGCATGTTAAACAATTCTTTATTTCTGATATGGCTATTGTAGAAAGAATTTATCAACAGGCCATTCCACTTCCCAAAGAAACAGATAAGAGAAGTTCTCTCATTAGGATAATCCATTAACACACCTAGGAAGACTGAGAACATACCCCCAAATATCAGACCACTGTTTTCTGGTATCTAAAATATGGGAAAAGTTTCCATTCCATGTATAGCTCAATAGATTTTTCTTCTTCTTCCAAAGCCTACTTTTTCTGCCATTACCAATTTTCAAAATTTACAAAGACAACTGGCTTATTAGGGATCTGCTGTCTCCTGGAGTCTACCTTCTTTGTGAAGGCTGACTTGATTTAAGACATTGTTGTTAAAATTTGCATGTACATACATGTCATGACCAATGTCAGTTTAGTTTTCTCACTGCATTTATGTAAAGATGGCTCCACAAGTTTTATGTTATTATGGAGTCGATTATTAGTCCTACCTATCACGCCTGTTTACTGTTATTCTTGACTCAGAAATATCTTTTTATATTTCATATTGTTATTAACATTATAAAAATCATAATGCCATTCATAATAACAGCATCAATATTAAAAGCAATATTCATATTGAAAGAAAGGTTTAACCTTTCCCATATTCCCATATCGCGAGAAGCAAACCAGAATAATGGAAGTGATGGGTTCAAGTCACAAAAAGCATTAACGCTGATGGAAGCACTTTTTAATGATGGTAAGAGTTTATTTGATCTATATATTAATATATTGCACTTTTTCTATTCCTAATGTAAACATTTCCACCAGGTGGCCAAGTGCTCCAATCAGCATTTACACGTTTCATGGCCTGAACTCATCACTTCCATTTTTCGGGTTTCTTTTCGCAATCAGGGAACTAATGAAAGGTTAGACCTTTCTTTCCAATCATATGGTTCAAACAACCAAAGGCTACACAACTCGGTATTTTCACAAAAAAAAATTAAATTCTTGGATAAACACTTTGAATCCATAACCATGCACAGTGATTTTTTGAACGAACAAGGGTTTGTTTTCACCAAGTGCTCGTTCCTAGATGAGTTTACTATGCTTTACTGAATCAGTCTTTAAGGAAGGTGGTGTCCATTTCCCTCTATCTCCATATGTCCGGGTTTATCACATCCTGATTTTTGGCTGTGATTACGACAGAAATGACCATCAGATTCGTTCTCATCACATGAGAATAAACCTGATGATATAAGTATTATCTGTCATAATTTAAAATAATAATCATAATTTCTATATACCCCCCCACATACACACATGTATAAATCTGTGTTAGAGATTAAGAGGAATTCATAAATACCAATGTTGTCCTGATAAGTCATATGAAGGTATTTTAAAAACTTAACAGTAAAAGTTACTGATAACAAAAAGGGGTAATAGAGGGAAATACACAATGCCATCTTATACAGTGTATGAAATAGATTAAGATACAATAGTTTAAAATGCAGCAGCCTCATTTCATATTCAAACATTCTAATTGGTTTTCTATCTTCTATATGTACTTCATTTTTTCAGCTTTCCTCTTCATTAACTTTAATTATAATTAACAATCTAACAACATTAATGACTCTTTACAAGAATCTTTTGGGCATAAGCAATTTCAAGAGAAATGTTTTGTTTTTGGTATATATAAATCTAATAACCATGCTAAGATAGGGAAAATCTAAGGGTATTCTCATAATGATATGTAAAAAAATACACTCACTGATATATGATATGATCTGCACAGGCAAATAACATCAAAAATGAATCAAAAAGGTTGTGTTAAATGGCATATTTACTGTGGCTAAGTCTTTTTAAATATAACCCAGAATCAACACAACACTGGAAACACAACATTTCTCATCAGCGTTTTACCTTGAAATGAACGCGTGAGCTGTCATATTCTGGCAGCAGGAGCAAGAAACTGTGAAACATTCAATGCGCACGATTCTATATGAGGGTATAGATAAAAATTATAATGTGCAAATGAAGCATAATAACATTAATAAAAGACTTTAAAGTCATAAATGTGTAACAGCAGACACTGATAATTAGCCAAATATCGTTTTGACAAGCGTGTAATAACACATGGACTAGTTTGGGCATCACAATAATGTGTTCAGGGGTCAGTGTTTTACTATTCCTGGCAAGGTAAACAAGTTGCTGGACTTTGAATTGTAGTGGCGCCCACAAATTATATTATTGTAATTTAACGGTGACTATAAGGCCGCTGCAGCTTAAACTATGTTCTATCCCACTCTATTTCTTCTACTCTATAAGGTGGCAGTGCCCATTTTTCTCTATCTATGCACGTTTGTATCTGTAACCTCTACCCGTCCCGAGACGTGTTGGTGACGTATTTCTCCAAATTCACTCATCAGGCTTGGTAACAATCACCTATTTACCCATCTCAGTTTGGTTGTCTATGTGGGTGTTTAAGTATTTTTCACCAGCAATTTTAATTGAGAATACATAAGTCCTTTATTTTTCACTGGAGTAGATGGCATAGCCAATAATTACTGGCTTCCTGCAGAAAATATAATACAATTATTGCTAGTTAAATTCCGGCCAAATTAACTGACAACTTCCATCAATTACAAGTGAAGTAGCACACACTGTCAAAATCAGACATGGAATCACCTCCATTTCTTACCCTATTATCAAACTGCAACTATCTTGAGAGTCTCCCTACCATAAATATTCTAAAAATGTCAAAAATATTCAAATTGATAAGTACTTACGCTCTTCTAATGACGTTGCCATGTTTGTTTACACTCTGTCGTGGATCCAGCACACTTGCTAAACTTTGCCGCAACAAAAATACTTATCAATGAAAATAGGAATAAATAGATGCATCATATACTGAGATCAGATGATACTCTTTCTATAGACGAATTTTCTAATATATTTCTTAAAATGTATGCAGTATCGCACTCGACTCTTCAAATACTGTATAGTTCGCAATTATATGTGTTGGATGTTTCCGTGAACAATACTTCGATTATTTAAAGTGTGGATGGATACTTGGGTGCATGCATAATTACAGTTTACAGGTTTACATTTTTTTTTACCTCGGAAGAACATGCTTGCTCTGTGCGTGTGTATGTGCGTGTGCGTGTGCGCGTGTGTGTGCATGTGCGTGTGGGTGGGGGTGGGGGTGGGGTGGGTGCGTGCGTGCGTGCGTGAATACGCCTTTGAAGTGTTGAAAATATTTTGTTGCATTCTGTTGCGTGTTTGATTCATTCTGCGTTTAAAATCCTTAAAATTATATCATTTTACACTACGAAGGGCAAGCTATCCTATTTCTGTTATGTGTGTATAACTTATATAAAGGCCTCCATGCATGCTCAAAATGCGCAAACGTTTCCACAGCACAAGCAACCTGTTTATGCAGATTATGCGTATATGGCGGTAACAACTGAAACATGCATGAATTATATGCTAATTCCATAGGAATAGGAAATGGGGGAGGGGGGGGGGCATTCTAGAATGGAGATGGGCGGGACCCAGCTTCTGCCCTTCACTCCTCAACTTTCGAGGACAGCTAACTGAGATTTCTTCAACTCAGTGATAATAACAGTGTTCTTTAGAGTTAAGCGACAGAGTAATAACGTGTTCACAAGATAGGCTGAAGAAATGGAGGTCCTGCCAGGGCCGGTGCTAGGAATTGCGGGATCCAAATAGAAAACTGATGGTGGGGGCCCTATTCAACACAGTAAAATTTATGGATGTTTATATTTCATATGAAAAAAAAAACATAGACAGACCAACAAATAACGAATAAACGTTATCTGCTTAGTATAATACATTTTTGAAAGAGAATATGAAAAGTTTTAGTTTTATTTATAAGATAAAAAGAGCCTTGCTAGCGCGGGGCCCCTTCAGGTGCGGGTCCAGTTTGACCAAATCGGCTTAAAACCGGCCCTGGGTCCTGCAGAACCAGCTCAGTGAATTGAAATCTGTGAAGATCTGGGAGGAATTCGAAAGTTAAAGCAAACATCATAATATTCAAAGGGGAATACAGCCTTTTAACGGATAAGATTAAATGGCACTGATTGAGACAGATATCCATCACGAAGGGATAATTGACGACTGAATAAAACAAAAAATCACAATTTACATTCATTTTTATTTATTAGATGAGGGTAATGCCAACTATATGGCTTTCAAGTGATTATACTATACTATATATATATATATATATATATATATATATATATATATATATATATATATATATATGTGTGTGTGTGTGTGTGTGTGTGTGTGTGTGTGTGTGTGTGTGTGTGTGTGTGTGTGTGTGTGTTTGTGTTGTATATAATTTTTTTTTTTTTTGCTTGCTTGCTTGCTTGCTTGCTTGCAGGTCAATGCAGATCAGAGCTATGTCAAGTACGTGGCCTTAAAGTTATTAGTTTAGGTATTATATTCTCAAAATATTGATGATCGGATGCTGGCAGATTCTGGGGTCAGTCATTTTAAGTGTAGCCCCAGACAACGAAGGTGATTTATTGACAATCAGTTAATGGGGTTAACGCCGAAGGGGCGTATTACCACATCCATCCTCTGTTTCCAGCCACAACAATAATCCTTCATAGTAAAGATGTGCGTAGTGGGCTGCCTCGCACATCCTGATCTCTTTACAACAGAATTGTCCGATTTGCCCAAGACACAACTTTGTAGTCCCAACCTGGGTTGTCTCTAAAGGAAACCCAGTGGGCAGGATCACCCTCAGAGTGCAAGATTGTGCAATAGGTCCTACACCATTCTTAATGTGTAGTCGTTTGGGGTACTTGTTTCTCCCAACAGCATCCCATAATGCAGTGTAAATACCTGTTGCAAAAGGCATCAAGATGAAACTTGGGTCCTTTTGCTCAGATAGTGACATTTCCAATGCTATAGTCAAATTAATTTATGTTTCTTGCCATTCGGCCTAATCCGTCTTCTAATGTCCCGGTGGGACAGCCCAGTCACACACTATATTACCAAGATCTGCAAAGCTCTGTGTGGCTTCGAATTCTTGACCGCAAGCACGTACCAACTGAATAGGTTCTATCAGCTAACCCTTAAAGTCTGGATCTTGACAAAGAGACTTCTTGTCTGGAGAGTTTCTTCTCGCTGCTAATACATTGGAAGCTACAGTTAGGGCCTTTAAAATATCAACATTGTCTAGATTTGTAGACTCATTCCCCATTGTAGCTCCACCTTGACTTTCAGCAATAAATTTATTATGGAATACAAGATAAGTGTTAACTGAGGCAAGAACACTCACTCCAAGAGGAACCAAGGACCATGAGGGCTGTGAGATTGCATGATACACTATGTTATGCAGTATGGTATATTGCTCGCAGGTATAAGCCACTCTCAGGTGCCGGAATGGATTACGAGGACATCTGGATGAGCACGAAGCCGAGAAGAACCTGGACGAGATCTGCGAGGATGTGTGGACGGATATGCCGCCGAGTAACACCTGGACGAGGACTACGTGGAAGTCTGGACGACCTAGGCGAGACCTTCAGTCACGTGTGGACGTCGAGGACGTATAAATTCACCGAGGACCAAGAGCAGGCCGATAAGTAGGAGCAACATGAGGATGATCTAGGACAAGAACGCGAGAACAAAATGACCAGCAGATCGAGTCCGATGATGGGCCACCAGTGAGACAAATGACGCCTCGAGGGCGAGGCGTGAGTAGGTGGCTGAACAATATAGCATACTGCATAACATAATGTAGCATGCAAGCTCACAGACCATGCGGTTCGTGGTTCCTCGTGGGTGCCACATGTTGTCCGCGCGGGTCGCTCTCTGTGGCCCCATGCCACCCACGCTGCCGGGGTCAGATATAAGCCGACCCAGCTTGACCTCGGTCTCACTCAGAATCACCCACTCCAAGAGCGATCCTGCCTCTCCGGTGACCGCGCCAACGCCTCGTCAGGGCGGGCTGGCCGTGTATCGTACCGTGTTCTATTTCTACTTGTGTGTAAACTCTTTAAAAATAAAGAGTCAGCCGTATACAGAATATTACTCTGACCCACCAGTGTCAATAATAGAAGGTATAATACCTTTTATAGTGGTGGCCGTGCAATATAGCATACTGCATAACATAATGTATCATGCTAGCTCACAGACCATGCCATTTGCACGTGGGCACCATGCTGCTTGTGCTGGCGTAAACCCCTCATGGCGCGATTCTAAATATACGCCCCACGTGGACGCCAGCCATGCTGCTAGGGTCAGATATAAGCCGACCCAGCTCGACCTCTCTCGCTAAGACTCACACTCACACTCAAGACAGAGACAGACTGACCTCCGCTCACCCTCCGCACGGCTACGTCCTTGCAAGGGCTTGCGACCGCGGGCACCACCAGCACTGTCGTCTCGAATTGCGTTTATTTCTACTCGTGTGTAAACTCTTAAAAATAAAGAGTCAGTCGTATCAGTATATTACTCTGTCCCACCAGTATCTATATAGAAGGTATAATACCTTTTATACCCATTGAGTGAATAAGGGTACTTAAAGTGGGTTTGGAGGGTAGCCTCAAGTAATTATGATCAATGCAACAAAACTCTGCATTCCGGTTAAAAACACAAATGATACTTTGTAAAGGATTTTGACCTTGCTCTATTACCTGTATTGCTATACCAAGAGTAGTGGTGTTGGCTTGTAATCAACAGGACTTCAAAAAGTCGAACAGTAGTGTTCTGAATACACAGAACAAACTTATAGTAGTCAGCTCGAACATGACTTGATCAGGAAGCAACCGTGCATGCCTTCTGCAAAATCGTGGCTGGTTGATAGATACATATTGGCAAAATGTCAGGTGGGGACTAACCCATAAAATGTATAAGTCTAAAGGAAGAGATAGCTAAGTGGATGCAATAAATCACCATGCAGGATCGTAAGGAGTCAGCCCAGAAATATCTCCAAGGCTCAAGGGGAATTGGTTACGTAGAACAAAACATGGTTCCCCAAGAAAAACAAAGAGTATTAGTGCCCCAAATTTGAGTGAAATTTTACACACAATAAATAGGACTATTCCAGCTATTAGGCACAGGGTGTGGGACGACGGAAGTAATCCAATGCAAGTACAGGAGCCAGGCCCAAGAAGCCAAGCAGTAAAGATAGGAAGAGCATCTCCACATGAGTACAGCTACCTCTGTCAGGAGGTAGGGGGGCATCTGATTAAAGATTGTCCATGGCAAGAGGAAGGAAGTAAAGGAGGAAAGTTCTACTTTGTCGACAAGAATGGAGAATGTCAGCTTTTAATTCTCCATCTCACGAACTTGTCTGTAGTGGTGAGCATGATGAACAGCAAGTTTTTTGTTCTATTTAGGCTACTGGGATGATATGCATTTTCGTTATTATGATCTACATGATTTATGTCTGCCTAGTATATGAGGAAGCTGGTTCATGTACCATCGATGGAAGGGAGCCATTAGTTAGAAAAGGTTTTGAATAAAATAGCTGGGAACTCACATGATAATCTGACCGAGGTGGTAGTAGGATCTCAAAAAATTGCAAGTAATAGGTGGTCCCATTAGAGATGGTGGGCCTTCTAAGAAAGGCATCTGTAATAATAGGATGCCTCAAGTCGATCGTTGGAAGTTTGGAAAATGGAACCCCAATGATGGTGCATAGACAGCCATAAAACACGAGGTCTCAGTGATAGTACCTATTGTATGTAGAGGACCAAATGAAGTTTTAGCCGGTAACTGGGGACGCGAATTAATTTAAGTTACCCCCCCCCCCAAAAAAAAAGAAAAAAAAAGACACTTGGCAAAGGTAGAGGTTTTAGAGGGTCTTACATTGGAGCATCTGGGTCAAATGTCTAAATATCACAAACCAAAACTAAAGTTCCAAAATTAACAGTCCATGCAGTGTCAACTAAAGCACTGGATCAAATTCTTCAAATCGACCATCAGAAGAAAGTGATCAAATGAAGACCATTTCCAAAGACTGATAAATATACTGCAGGTGGATCAACCGAGCTTGACAAAGGACAACCAAATGACACAAGAGGAAATAGCCAAGCCTCAAACATCATGGAAGAAAGGAATCCTTAGGGAATATGAAATTAGCGTAGCATAGAATGGAAGTAGTAGACTATGGAAAGCTGCCTTAAAGTGGCTTTGTAAAAAAAAAAAAAAAAAAAAAAAAAAAAAAAATAATAATAATAATAATAATAAAAAAAAAATTATACCCATGATTATTATTATTGAGTAATAAGGCTTTCAATCACTGTAACTTTGTGCTCCACAGAGGACATGTATCAGGCCAGCCAGAGCAAGTGGTTTACACAGTAGACCCAAGGAATGGATATAATCAAGTACCACTAGAAAAAAAATCGAGATCACCGAATGTTTCAAGGACTTTCTAGAGGTAGATCGTCAAAACAGTCAACTGCCAGGTAGATAAGGGTTGTAGTTATTTCTCAATTGTTTAGTTATTTATTCCAAGGACAAGGTCATACACTTGGCCATATTATGGAACCATTGCAGTGGCTTATGCAAACAGTGCTGCAGAGAATTCCCGAGAAGTCCCGTCAATTCCAGAAGGAAATGTATCTTCTAGAACGTAATGTGGGTCATGACAAAAATGAAGGCTGCACTAGGCAAATTAACAACAGTACGAGATATATTTGTTTTTGTTTTTTTTCTTTTTGGTTTGTGTGTCTACTGACAAGAATTTCTCCAAAGCCAACACTTCTCATGGCAATAAGTCAGAGAAGCATTTAGTTCTCTGGGGAAATGAACAAACGGAATCACTGCGTTCTAAAGGAACAGATTCTTCCCATTTGAGCATGTACTCTTTCAGGTGGGGAGGGGGTTTGGAAGAAAAAAGAGTACTCTGTAGGCTTTTGAAAATGAAAAAAATGGATGACCCCTTAGCTGAAGGGAAGGAGCATGATTAGAACATGCTAATGTTTTCCAACAACACAATTGGTACTGAAATAATTTTATGTATTGTATGATAAAGATACCAGAATACTAGAAGAATGGTGACAACCGTTATCAGTTATCTGTCACATATATCACATCACTAATAAACAATTAACCACGTCAAGTGCTAAAGTATGGAGCGACGGCCTGTTATATGCAGCTAATAGACACTGCAGGTGATGTCAACTTTGGATTCCCTGTAATCTGGCAAGTTTATCAAAGCTCTCAAGTAAAAGAAGTACACTGCTTAGCAGAGGCATACATGAGGTGTACATGAATATTTGATGACAGCGTTGACAGAAGTTGGGTATCTTGGGATCATACCTTTAAGAATATGACCTGAGAGAGCATACTGGAGAAGAGTAATTCGGCCGATAAGTTCAGTTTTCCAGAGGTTACTGGGGGTTCTTGTAATAGTAGGAATCACTTGGTATTGATTTTTTACCAGTGACTCACGTAGACACTTATGTGGATTGAGGATGATTGGAATGATTGAGGAGCTGCATGGGCCTTATACAGGATTTAACTGCCTGCAACTGAAGGTTGTCCTTGGGGGATCATTTAACCTATGCATTTATCACTTCCAAAAATGTGTGGCACCCTGTACCATAGCCACCTCAGGCCTGACGCATGCCCACAGTGCACGTACCTGCAGCCATGCTACATCACTTCTATGATGGTGTAGCATCAGCTCGACGATGACATCATCTTGAACTAACGCCGACGGGGGCGATAGCTGCTTCTACCCTTCGTTTCCACCTCTGGGGGCCCCTCATGGCAAGCTGCCAGGCAGTGACTTGGCCTATCTCAAGCTCCTCACGACAGGTTTGATCGATCTGCCCTAGCCATGACTTCCTAGGTCGTCCTACAGGCCTCCAACCAGAGCTGTCTCATACAGAGACAACCTGGTGGGCAGGATCATCCTGTGGGAAGCGAGCCTGAGTTGGCGATCATGGATTATGCAGGTAACAGGTCCTGTGCCAGTCTCACAGTGCAATCGTTGGTTGGACATGTGATCCCGCCAAGAGTACCCAATGATTCAGCACAAAGACCTATTAAAGAAGACATCAAGACGAGACTCTAAGTTACAGGATAATGTCCAGGTTTCACTACGTTATAGCAAAACTGGCATTAAACGCATAGCTTGGTCCTTCTGCACAGGTACAGGTATCTCCAAATACTCTTATTAAGAGAGTTCATAACCCTTGCTGCCAGGCCAATAAGTTGAGAACTACACTACCAAGGTATGTAAAGCTTTCTGTGACTTCAATGTCCTCGCCGCAAGCACATACCAACCAAGCAGGTTCTTCTAGCAAGCCCCCAGTCCTGGATCTTGGTCTTGGTCCAGGAGACCCAGATCCAAGGGCTTTGCTTCAATACTAAATGCAAGAGGCAATACTAAGGTTTCCAGAGACTTAGAATAGCAACATCATCAGAAGAGTTAAGGTCAGTAACTTTGATATTGCCCAGAGTTGCCCCACAATGGCTTTGTACAGTAGCTCTGCCCAGTATCCAGTCCATGCACAAGTTGAAATGTTGGTGCAAGGACACAGCCTTGCCTCACTCCTGAACTAACAGGAAAGAAGCTCGACAGCCACCCACCACACACACTATACAGCACATTCGGTACCAGTATACAGGCTTGCTATTAGTCCAATAACCCTTGTTGGAATTTTCAGTCTCAGGATCTCCCAAAGTGATTCCCGATGTACCATATCGAACGCCTTCTTGAGATCGATGTAGGCTGCAAGTAGCTCATACCCAAACTCACGACGGCGCTCTACAATGACACGAAGCGCAAGGATACAGTCAATTGTGGACTTACCAGGCGGGTATCCAGATTGCTTTGGCCTCTGGTGCCTCAGTAGGTGGTCTCTGATACGTCTCAGAAGGAAAGTATGCAATCCCCACGCCATAGGTTCACTACCAGCCTTTAACAGTTCAGCTGAGATGCCGCAGATACCTGCTGCTTTACCACTCCTCAGCTTGGAGGTTACCCCCCTAACTTCAGTTAAGGAGGGTGGATCCTTACTGATGGGTGGGTCTGGCAACGGAATATCGTCACTACTCGCATCCAAGATGTCTGTTGGTGGATCAATATAGTGCAACTGCTCAAAATACTCAGCCCAGCGCTCCCGCACCGCAACAGGATCTGAGACGAACACGTCCCCGTCGCAGCTGCTCATGGGCAGGCAACTACGGGACACTATACCGGTGGAAAGCTCACAGTATTTGATCAATGAGTAGTGGGGATTGATGCTACGTGGGAATGAACATACCATAAGGCAACCCACGATATAGATATCGACCCCCTCAAGCCGGGACAGTAAATTGTCACCAGGCCATGGGGATCGTTGGGAACAGTAATGGAAACTGCTGTGTCATGAGAGTACCTGGTGAGGCTGGACTGCAACGGCAGGGCCACGATCAGGAACAAACGCCACCTCCGTCCACGAGATAGCGAGCCCCAGACAGGGGACGGCAAAAGCCAACAAACACAGTGCCAAACCATCCCTCAATCCCCAGACCCTGGCATACCAAGCGACCACCAAGACACGTGGATGACCGCTACATGAACTCCCCCACCTAATGTGTTATCGCGGATATGTACAGGGTATTAGTTTTATTTGTGCGGCTTAATTCAAAGTCTGATTAATTCTGTTTCATTACAGTCACGATGCACGTGTAAATGGGGGAGGAGTGTGGGAGTAGATGATAACTCCTGGCCTGGTCAAAGGGAGATGCCTGCTTACCTCCTTAAAGACTGTAGTAATCCTCGTTCCAAAATAAACTATGAGAACGCAGCTTTGCCTTTACATATGTATCCTTCTCAAAGCCCCCGGATAAAGATGATTTTTTGGTTCATGGGGCGATGTTTGCGGATCTCCAGAATGGTTAATGGTGAAAAAATGTGCCAGACATCAAAGGTCCATATAGTATTATGATCACGTATTGCAGCGAAAAGGGTGAAATTAGTTAAATGTCAAAGGTTGTAGAACGCTGCAGGTTAGTGTATTGGTGAAAAGGGTAAAGAGGGAAGAGCAAATGGAGTGCTGAGGCTTTCAGGACTGACAAAGCTAGTCTATCATCCTTTCAGCACGACTCTTACACTCTGGGATATGGACTGAATAAGGGGATGGAGAGAAAAAAAAATGGAAAAGGAAAGGGGGGAAGACTGAGCTCCAAGGTAGGGGTGATCCCCAACTATGGGCTTCAGGGGAGCATCTGGTCTTTTTTTCACCATTTTCGCCCAGCTTGCCGAAATCGAGTTAAATAGTGTGGTAAATATATCATTAAAATGCGTTCATAACTTTTTGAATTATCAGACAAAACAATCAACAAAGAAACAAACTAAAGTACCAATATATTTAAACATAGGGCCCTGGAACACATGAGAATGATCTGTATCTCCATACTGACCTTATATACATAGTTTTACATCGCCCTGTACTAGTATATTGTTATATCACGAAGTGTTAGGTGAAAAACACGTGCTGTGCTGCCCCAGCTGAGTGCCCGCTGACGTTCGGTTAGGTAGCATGTGATAATCGGTGCCTCGAGAACGATGATATTTTCGACCAGTATTATACGCTGTAAAACCCCAATAGAGCAACAGTAAAGGTAAATAATAGATAATTATATTGTATACAAGCATTTCATACATGATTTGTTATCTATAATGTAAAAAAAGAAAAAAAAATGAAATGGAAAAAAATAACATCATAGTAATTTACATTTTCACGTGTAGCACACGCATTTTCAGTCCGATTTGTATGTATTATGGCTCATTTTGTAGCTGAATAGTAGATCTATTATATCGTGCAATAACGATTTGGGATATTTTCATGTGGTTCTTGTATAAGGGACATTTTCAGAAGACCCTTTCAGGGTGATGAAATAGTATGTAAAATATTCAAATAATAATAATAAGATAATAGTAATAATAAGGTCGACTTCTAAAAATTGGCTTCCGCATATTATAAGTGAAAGATTGATCTATTCAGATATGAAATCAGAATGGCTGTTTTTTTTTTTTTTTTTTTATGGTCAATGTAGGCCTATAGACACCTCAAATCAGCACAACCCTACCACACTATATGTAAGATTTTGAGAAATTGTTACGTGCTTATTTACACCTTGTTTTGTTAATACCAAGATAATCATGAAAAGATAAAAAAAAAAAAAAAAAAAAAAAAAAAAAAAAAAAAAAAAAAATATATATATATATATATATATATATATATATATATATATATATATATATATATCTTGGAAAACCACCTTTGTAGTCTTCAAACATTCCAGAAAATTCAATTTTAGTGTGAAGTGAATGTTTTATGGCTCATTTTGTAGCTGAATGAAAATGTTCGTCACAAAAGTCAAAATCTGAAAAAAAAGACAGCCCCTTTCAGTCTCCATCTCCTACCCCCCTCCCCCCATGACAACAACAGCATTGGATGGGGGGGGGGGGCCTAAGTGTGATAATGGCTTATTTATTTGAGGTAGGGATATTTCTGTATGAGGGTGCATGTCAGATTGTCCATTTATCCTTGACAGTTTTTCACTATGGTAAAAAAAAATCTTTGATAATTTTGATGTCACAAAACAAATTCCTTTCTACTTATAGAAATGGAAAATGCAATTTTTTTATATATTCCTTATTTCACTTGACATCCATCAGTGGAAGATGCTCCAGGACTTTAAAGAAAACATTTCATATACTTTTGCCAACTTTGATTTTAACCCGCTGGTGCCATTTACAAACACTCCATTTTACTTTTGTTTTGTCAATTTCTTGTACTCTAGATGGCTCTAGAGGTGCACTAATCACCAAAGAGCCTATCTGACCCCATCCATTTACCCATTGCATAAATTTACTGTTACTGTTAATTATGCTATTATTATCAACATTATCATTATAGCATCCTAAATAATTATAATCAAAACCCTATCTTCTATTATTGTATTATTAATGACATTATGAACAACATCAATAATACTAATAAATATTGTTTCCAAAAACTGAAGGAAAGAGGGAGGAGGTAAACCAAGCATTTGATTCCTTGGTGAGTCTGGAGTTAATGGGATGACAAAAAAATAAATAAATAATAATAATAATAATAATTATAAGGGCTTCACATACAAATATAAAACATGTATTGGGTTATTCCTAAGATCTCACTTTATATCTGGTTAATGAGAGGTCTTTTTGGGTAGATTTTTATTTTTTAATATTTACATTTTTAATATAAAACAAAATGTATGTACAAAGAGGTACAGGAAGCGCAAGAATTAATAAAAGATAAATCTGAAGAAGAAAAAATCCAGTGTATTGCAGAAAATAAAAGACAACTCTGAAGAAAAAAATCCAGTGTAATGCAGGAAATAAAAGTTCAATCAAAGTAATTAGTAACCTTAAAATATGTCATGTTTTCTTAGAAAATAAGTCTTTAAAAATTTGAAAATTCATTCTAGGTGATGACCAGTATTATGATGATACTGATTCACATTTTCTTAATCTTAGACATAAATTTTATAATCAAGAAAGGATTGCCTTTAGCAAGTGGTAGACAGGCTGATAATTGTATTATATTAAAGAAAATAATACAAAGGTATTCCTAAGAAAATCACTCTATCCTCAGTTATAGAAGCCATCTTACTTTAGTAATTAAACATGGAAATTACTGTGTTTTGCATTCCTCCTCTTGTTTCTTTTTTGTGGAAGATGGGAGATAGTACTTAGAGTAATCCTTATTTTCTTTGTTTAAACTCTGCCACATTGGAACTTTGCCATCAGTTTTCTGAGCTTCGGCAGGTGGAATTTTAGCACCCGGGAGGCGCTCAATTCTTGTCTGACTGGGCAGTGGTGCATTGTGAGTTCCTAAATGCAGCTGGCTTCCTGTAGAACTGGGAGCCAGGGAAGCACTCCTGCTCTTTACTTCTTCATAATTGGTTGCACCTTTACTGAAGTCTGAAGTCACTTCCTGTGTCAGTTAAATAAAAAAAATTAAGGTAAGTATGAGCACTGTAATTTTTATCACATGAAAGGAAAACAGAAAAAGAACACTGATGTACAAGCTGCACAAATAGAATAGTGTTCTAATTTCTAGCTTAACAAAACTTTGGTTTATTATGAAAGGCACTATAGAGAAGGAAATATTACAAGAATTGAAAATATGGTCAGCAATTTGAAAGAAATAGTTATACCTTCACTGGTCCTAATATAGTCTGCCTCCTCATGTTGCTTGTGACTGCAGTGGAATCAGCATGCATCTTCTGCAAATGCTCTTGTTTCTCCTTCTCCAGCTTGGCAATTGTTTCCCTGTGCTGACCAAGTTCAAACTTCTGCCTTTCGCTGCTGCTACGATTTTCCTCAATTGCTGTCTGGTACTGCTTTATCTCAGCTCGCTTGCTTTCCAGTTCCTTAGTTATTTTTTCCCCCAGTTTCTTTTCCTTCATGGCTGTGTCTTTCCATTCCTGAGCCTTTTTCTTGTAATGATCCACATGTTGTTCCATGATCTTACACTCATTCTGCAGTTGTTTTTTATCCTTCTCCAAGTGATAAACCATGTTCTTGAGGCCCAAGACCTGCACTTCCTGCAGAGGAACATTGATAATAAAATTATAGATGTAATGCACAATGAATATAGGGTGAAAGAAAGAGAGAGAGAGAGAGAGAGAGTGTGTGTCTGTGCATCTATGAGTATGTGTGTGCATCTGCGTGTGTATGTGTCTGTGCATCTGTGTGCATCTGTGTGTATGTGTGTGCATCTGTGTGTGTATGTGTCTGTGCATCTGTGTGTGTATGTGTCTGTGTCTGTGTGTGTATGTGTCTGTGCATCTGTGTCTGTGCATCTGTGTATGTGTATGTGTCTGTGCATCTGTGTGTGTGTGTGTGTGTGTATGTGTATGTGTCTGTGCATCTGTGTGTGTATGTGTCTGTGCATCTGTGTGTGTATGTGTCTGTGCATCTGTGTGTGTATGTGTCTGTGCATCTGTGTGTGTATGTGTCTGTGCATCTGTGTGTGTATGTGTTGTGCATCTGTGTGTGTGTCTGTGCATCTGTGTGTGTATGTGTCTGTGCATCTGTGTGTGTATGTGTCTGTGCATCTGTGTGTGTATGTGTCTGTGCATCTGTGTGTATGTGTCTGTGCATCTGTGTGTATGTGTTGTGCATCTGTGTGTGTGTGATGTGTGTGTGTGTGTGTGTGCATCTGTGTGTGTGTGTGTGCATCTGTGTGTGTGTGTGTGCATCTGTTGAGTGTATATGTGGTGTATAATTATAGCAGTCCTCGTGGTGAGTTCACCAGGCCACCGCCACTACTGACTGCTATAATTATACGCCACATGGTAGCTTGCCACCACCACGCTGACTGCTATAATTATACGCCACGCGGTGGCTTGCTCCACACAATGTCCCCAAGCCACGTGTAGTCTCTTCTCCTTCTATAGTATACTATAGAGTGAGTGAATGAGTGAGTGAGTGAGTGAGTGAGTGAGTGAGTGAGTGAGTGAGTGAGTGAGTGTGTGTGTGGTGGTGTGTGTGTGTGTGTGTGTGTGTGTGTGTGTGTGTGTGTGTGTGTGTGTGTGTGTGAGGAGGAGGAGGAGGAGAAAGAGAGATGAAGAAAATGAGGAGAGAGAAAGAATAGGATGTGAGCAAGAGAGAAGGAATACTACGTGAGGGAGAGAGAAAAGGAGAAAAATAAGGAGGAAAAGCAAGAGAAGGGGAGTAACAAGAAGAATTAGGAGTGACAAAAAATGAGACAGAGGGGAAGAAAGAGAAAGAGAGAATGAAAATAAGTTCAACTTATCTACTATCTATACTTTTTTTCCCCTATACTGAATATCAACCACATAAAAAGAACAATTTACTGCTCAGGTTATTGGAATGGAAAGAAATACCCAAAGAACCACAGCTTACCATAACAACACCACTTCCACTGCTGTAATCAAAGCTTCCCCCTTCACAATGTTCAGCTTTTGCTTCCTCAATGTGATGGCTGCCCTTCATTTCACAGATAGTAGAATCCATGTATTTGTTATTCTGCAAGCGACGTAACTCAGCCTTCAGGTGGGTCACCTGGAGTAAAAAGTCATTAGTCTAATAGTAGATAAATGCTCAGATCATGAAGGAGAGCACTGAAGAGTATGTTCCTTCAGTTTTACTGCTGCTGTCAAATCTGATACCATCCTTAATCCAATTGGCATCAGGGATGGCGTGTACATAACTGCTATGTCCACTGTGATTTTAGTTTATTAAATGTGTTTACACACAGATGGCTCCACAAGGACTGAGCTATCAAAAAATGATTACCAGTCCTACTTATCTCACCTGTTTAACCCCCTTCCTTGATTTCTGGAAATGTTTATTTTGTATTTTACATTGCTATCAGTATTCTTAATGCCATTATAATAATGATAATGTAATTAATATTAATAACAGCATTTGAAAGAATTAAAGAAAAAAGAACAAACAAACAAGGAAATGCAAAATTAGGAGCGGGGTGAATTTTGTGGTGGCTGAGCACTTGTGGAGTAATCTATGTCTAAACACATTTGACAAAACAAATCTACAGTAGATGTGAAAGGTTTCCATCAGTGATGGGTTAAAAAGCACAAAAATCATGTTTCATTTCAGTAATGAACTAAGCCAATAATAATAATAATGGAATCTAAATAACCTTCATTTCCCCACTATACAAAATGATTTTATAATGCCATCTAAGACTTAATTTTCCTAGCAGAGACATCATGCACAAATAAGCCTACCTACCCTCAAAAGATTTCTTATGCACAAATATTACACTGAAGAGATTTCTTCTTGTTTCTAATACTCACATTTACATGTAACCTACTCTCATCATTCATAAAAAATCTAAACCTCAAAATGAATTTGAGAACAAAATAGGCTTACCTTCTTTTGTAAGCCAGCTCCTCTCTCAAGTTCTGAACCTCCTTTTCAGCTGGAGCATTGAGAGCACGAAGTCTAAACCTCAGTTCATTATTCTCACGTTCAATAACCACCAAACGGTCACGAAGACTAGCTTCTTCCTCAACACATTAAAACAGAATTAGGAATTAACATAGCATGAAATGGTTTATTTTTTCTCTCTCTCTCTTTTTTTTTTTTTTTTTTTTTTTTTTTTTACATATAGCACTGTTAATAATTTAATATAAATGCATATACAACATTGTTAAAATGAGAAAATATTACTAATCCTGATAAATAAAAATTGTATTACTGAGACAAAGGAGGAGGAGGCTAAATTGACAAACCCCAAAAGGGTCATAGCAGTTTTCTAGACAAGAATCAACGTGAATTGTGCGTGTGATATGATTCTGGCTGGATTATTACCACTCACTTGCAGAAGAGTTCTTTGACATCACCCCAGAATCATTCTTTAAAGATGCTTTTTCATTTGATAATTGTTCAATTTTCCTGCAAAGTATTTAATAAAAAATCAATAATTTGTCTAATATCTAAGAAGTCTATAATATGTTCTAATACAATTTCAAGTGTTCTTTAAAATAAAAGAGTGCCAGTAAGTGGAAAAAAAAGCAAACTGTAAAATACTGAAAGTAAAACTGGACTTCAGTGTACTTCTTGACTTCTCAGCCTTTTCACTGCTTGCCTGGATTCACATTTCTCCTGGTTGCTTTAATCCTTCATCCATTTTTTCCCCTTGCACATTTTCTCTCTGCAGTTGCTCATAATCTTTCTCCAAGCTATCAAAGTTTGAGTTTAGCAAATCACGCTCTTTTTCTGCAGCTTCCATCTTTTCCTTCATCCATGCCAATTCACGTTGGAATTCCTCAACATTCGAGATAACTCCCTGTGAGCGTCTCAGATTTTCCAAGGTTTTCTCCAGTTCTTTGATCTTTTCCTCCCGTTCTGAGCAGAGCAAGATATACTGGTTTCTCTGCTCTTCCATGTCACTTGCCCTGGTTTTCTTCTTCTTCCCTGTAGTGTTCAGGCCAGGTGTGGTCATGGAGGAGCTGTTCACTAAAGTATTGAGGCGTGTTGAAAGCTGGGAAAGTTCCTCTTCATATTTTTCCTTCTGCTCATCCATGAGGAATTCAGCTTTTACAAGTTTTGCTTTCAGACCCTCACATTCTTCATACTGCCTGGTATACTCCTGCTTCCACCTGTTTACTTCATCAGCCACATCTTCAAAGTTCTTTTGACTGGCCTGTAAGTCACATTCTAACTGATTAATTTTCTCCATCATCTCAACTTGCTGCATAGCATCTTTTGTTCCACTAGCTGAAACCATAAGCATCTCAACTCTCTGCTGGTAGTCCTTTAGCTGTTTCTCAAGAACAGCCTTCTCTTCCTCATACACCAGTTTGAATTTGTCCATGTCTCCAAGGCGTTCTAAGAGAGTGTCAACAGTGTCACTGCTAACCTTCAGTTCTTCTTGTAAACTAGCCTTCACTTGCTCTACTTCTTCTACCTGAATACTCATTTTCTCAGTCATATACTCCAGATTCTTGTTGTGAGTCTTAAGAGTGTCTATTTCCTTTTGCAGACCTTCCTTTTCCTTCATTAACACCTCTAGCTGTTTTTCATGATCTTGTAGCTGTTCTCTCAAATATTGCACTGTAAGACTGGAATCACCAGACACAGAATTTTCCTGGCGTGAGAACTCCATCAGTTTTGATTTAGTCAGTGACAAATCATTTTCTGTCTTTTTCAACTTGTCTGAAATTTCATTATACATACTGCCATATGAGGCTCCCTCTTTTTTATAATGCTCAACAATGTCATCCATTTCTGCATTTAAACGAATACACTCTTCATCCTTAGACTTCAGTTCTTCTTTCAGTTCTGTAATTTGATTCTGTAATTCATCAATTCCTCCTACTGTAGCATCACCATCATTCTTTGTGGTCTGTTTGCAAATCATCATGGAATCTGTAAGTTTCTGCTTTGTTTCAGTCAGTTCAATTTGTACCTTTGTTAATTCCTTGGTCATGTCTGAGATCATGTCTGCCTTCGTCTGTCCTTCTTTCTTAAAGTGCTGCACAATATCATCCATCTCCAAGTCAAGTCTTGTGCACTCTAACTCCTTTTCTTTTAATGACTCTTCCTTCTCTTTCAATTCCCTCTGAAGGCTATGAAGCTGTTCTTTACAGTGCTGCAGGTCTTCTTCAGTATTCATCAACTTGATGGAGAGTTCATGCTGAGCACTGTGTCCTTGGTCTCCCTTCTCTTCTTGTTCAGTTCTGTACAAGTTAATTTCTTCTTTTAATCTCTTTACTTCAGTTTCTGTCCTTCTAAGTTGTATAAATGCATCTGCATGTTCTGAATCAAGCCTTGCACATTCCTTTTCTTTCATCTCCAGTTCATTTTCTTTCTCTAATAATTCCTTCTTAAGTATCTGAATCTGCTCCTTGAAGTTCTGCAGTTCATCTTCAGTCTGAGAAAGTTTTTCAACAACTTCTTCATGTTGTGACACATATTCAGCAATTTCTGTTTTATACCTTTGAATCTCTTCTTCGTATTCAACCTGAAGGATTGCAAGGTTTTTTTCAGTGTTCCTCAGTTTCTCAGGTAAATCTTCTAAACTAGTTTTCATGTGTTTGTGCTCTTCCAGCTCTTTCTCAAGTTTACAGTATTTATCTCTTAATCCTTCCAATTCTAGTAGCTTATCAAGCATCTCCTGATTCTTCTCATGAAGAGACAGTATTGTTTTCTCAGCTTCCTTGATACTTGATTCTTTGCAATCTATTTCTGTTACCAGATTTTGCAACTGTTCTTCTTTCTCTGATCTATCCATCTCGTATTTTTGTATTTGTACGTCCTTCTCTGAGGTTTCAGTTTCATATTTCTCAATTATCCTCACCAACTCTTCAATCTGTGTATTGTTTGACTCCAGCTGGTCATCCAGCGCCTTCCCTTGGGCTCGTAGGTCTGCAATTTCGTCTTCAAGCTTCAGTTTTTCTTCTGCTAAAAGACAGATGGTCTCCTTTTGTTTTTCCAATTCTACCTCTTTTGAAGTTAGACAGCTGCTGCAGGTTTCCAAGTCTTCCTCCAAATTCTCTATCTTGCTGTTCAACTGATCCTCAGTGCATTTTGCCATATCTATTAGCTCAGTCTTTTCATCTAATGCTTTTGTTGTCTGTGCCAATTTTTCCTGTACATCACTCAGTTCAGTATTAATTTCATCCAACTTAATTTCAGATTCTGAAAGCTTCTTATACAGGTTTTCTCTTTCAAAGAGATGAGATGATATTTCTTCCTCCAATTTCTCAACCTTGTGCTTATAATCTACATTTAGTTCAGAAAGACTATTTTCCAAAAACAGAACTTTCTCTCGAAGGCCATCTGCCACAGTGAGTGAATCCCTTTTATGCTCTGTCACTTCCTTTTCCAGCTGGCTGTATCTTTCTTTGACTTCCTTGAACTCTTCTAATTCTTCTGACATATCTTCATTCCTTTTCTGTAGGCTCAGAATCTCTTTCTCAATATTACTGATATGAGAGTCCTTGACCTCTACCACTTTGGAAATACTCTGCAGACGCTCTTCTTTTTCTGAGATTTCATTTTCATATTTCTCAATAATCCCTACCAACTTCTTCACTTCTTCCCCTTTAGAATTTTCTTCTTGAGATTTTAGAGCCAGAATATCATTCTTGAGTTTTTCCTGTTCAGATTCCAGCTCTGTTATGATGTTGTTCTTCTCATTTACCTCATCTTCATAAACCTTCAGCTTCTCTCTAGTTATCATTAAATTTTCATTCAAAGTTTCCAGCTCATTTTTCAAAGTACATTGCTCAGACCGCAAAGTCTCCACAATATCCTCTTTACTCTTGATGGCTTCTGCCATATTCTTCCTGTCCTCACATAATTCATTATGGAGTTTATTTAAATGTTCAACCTCTGCTTGAAGTTCTTTCACTTTACTGGACATATCTGATTCAGCTGAATCTAGGTAAAGCTGGAATTCCCTTTCTTTATTTTGTAGGCTTTGATGGCTCTCTTCCAGCTCTGAGGTCAGGCGCTGAACTTTGTGATCCTTAGCTTCAAGTGCCATTACCATGTTTGTGCGCTCCTCATTACGTTGGCTGATTACACTTTCAAGCTCCTGTATCTTCTCATCCCTGTTATTTAGATTTTCAATGTAAGAGGAAACCTCCTGTTCATGTTCACTGTTTAAGGTCTCCAACTCTTTCTCCTTCTTTGAGAGAACAATCCTAAGGTTTTCCATGCTATCCTGCAGTTCTTTGTGTTCTCTGACCTTTGTGCTGTACTCTTCTTTTAGATGCTTCAATTCATCAAGTTTGTCACCTAAAATGGAATGGTCATCTCTGTCAAGAGTCTTTTCAGTTTCAATCTTAATGGAAGCATTATGTGATTCTTGAAGCACTTTCCTTTCACTTATCTCTTTGAATTCTTGCTTTTCTGCCTCTGCTGCCACCAGAAGTTCCTTCTGATGTTCCATGCATTTCTTCATCTCTTCTAGTTGTTCAGCTTTGTCAGCAAGATCAGTTTCATGACCAGCAATAATGTTCTTAAACTCTTGGATTCTGTTTTCTGTCTCTATAGAACTGTCTGAATTCTCTTTCTGCATAATCTCATATTTACTTGCTATTTCATCAGATTTATTTTGCTCTTCCAACAGCTGCTTCTCTAAGTCACTAAAAGTAGTCTTGAGTGTATTACATTCAGCAACAAGATTCTGAACCTCTAGTTCTTTACTTGCAAGTGTTTTTCTCATTTCTACAACATGGGAGTTAGCTGACTCAAGTTCTTTCAGTTTCTCCTCTAGTGCTTCTTCTTTATCTGAAAAGTTGGTGATGAACATTTCCATTTCACTATCCTTTTCTGCTATAATTTCTGAAATCTTACTGTCAAAATCTGATTCTTTCTTTTCTATTTGGCATTCTAGAACAACTATCTTCTCTTTAGCAATGGTAAGCTCCTTTTTAAGATGCTCTATAGACTCCTCACAAACAACTGCTGATTGAAGTTCTTCCATTTTCTTAAATGTTTCTTCTAGTTCTTCAGACTTCTCACGTAATTTTTCCCTCAGCTCTTGGTTAGATTCAACTAATTCTTTGATGCTCATAATTTCCCCAGAATCCAACTGACAGGTTTCTTCAAAGGTAAGAATCTTTTTCCTAGCTTCTTCCAATGCTGTGGCCTGATCCTCTAATTTCTTTCTTAGTTCTTCTACAGTGTTTCTGGTCTCCTTAACATTCTGATCTGTATCTTCATCACCAAACATATCTTCACTCAATTTGTCTGCATCATCCATTTTACAGCTTTCATTTATAATGTGCTCTTCACTTTCTATTTGAGGTGCTGCTATTGCTTCTACTGCTTCTGTGGATGCTGTGTGTCTTTTTAATTCCTCTTCCAGATCCTCCATCTGTTTTTCAGCCTTGTGGAGATCTTGACTGTCATCTATATGCTCTCCCTCAAGAGGATCTGTTATTTTCTCTGGAATATTATCCTCGTTAGTGTCTACTTTCTTCATGCTGTCATTTTTAAGATCCTCCATCTGTTTTTCAGCCTTGTGGAGATCTTGACTGTCATCTATATGCTCTCCCTCAAGAGGATCTGTTATTTTCTCTGGAATATTATCCTCGTTAGTGTCTACTTTCTTCATGCTGTCATTTATAGTCTGTTCTAGATTTTCATTTTCCTCCTGCATTAGTTTTAACTCTACTTCAAGATCAGACTTATCTTGTTTCAAAGAATTAACCTGCCAGCGGAGACTATGGCATTCCTCCGATATTATCCTGCTATCTGATAGTTCCTCTTCCATTGATTTCAAACTGGCTTTTAAAACTTCTTTTTCTTTCATAATACCTTGCAGTTCAATTTCTACCTGCTCTTTTGCCTTCTGAGACTCTGACTTTTGAAGTTCTAATTGTTTTACTTGCTCGGTGAGGTTAACATTTTCTTGATTAAGCAGCTCCAACTGATGCTTCAGCTGACTGATTTCCTGAATGGATGAGTCAGCCCCTAGATTCAAAATGGAGGTTTCAAAGCTCTCATCACAAATATTCATAGTCATATTCATACCTGCTTGATGAAGTTCATCAGCTAGAGATTGTGGCACATTGGAATAATTTTGGACTTCCCTCTTTTTACCGTGAACTTCTGATAGCTGTTTTACTTGATCCAAAAGTGCACTATTTTCTCTATTAAGTAAATCTAATTGTTGCTTGAGTTTTTGTACTTCCTGCAGTGAGGAATCACTTTCAAGGTTGAGAATAGAGGTTTCAAAGGTCTCATTGCAAAGAGTCATGTTCATGCCTGCACCCTTTAATTCATCAGCAATACTAAGTGTGGCAGCCTGTAATGAATCCTTTCCCATTTTAGATTCTTTCTTCAATCTAGCCTCAAACTCAGTACGTTCCTCCTTTAATATAGCCTCATACTCTGCTTGTACCTGCTCTTTAGCTTCTTTAACTGCCTTATGTACTTCTTGTGCAACATTATCATCATAAGATTCATGAGTATGTACTGACTGAGCATATACTTTAGAACTGGTATGTGTGAAAGGAGCATGAGAATAGGCAATATAGTCTGCACAAAGTGCCTCTGCCATTTTCCATGAATTGATCTGTGATTCCATTTCGGCAATAATCTGAAAAAATAATGCATGCAATTAATTGTACAACATGACAATTAATATCATAATTTTTTTTATCCTAAAGGTAGGGCTATCCATTTATATATTTCTCTGTATCTAAATAGACCTAATGACCATACCACTCTTTTATCCGATTACCGTAACTTTAAACCAGTGGTTCCCAACCCCATGATCGTGACCCAAATATGTTGCGAGGGTTTGTCTGAGGGTCGTTGGAGGGTCTTAATAATAATGATGATGATTATAATGACAACAATAAAAATAATAATAATAAAAAAAGCAAGCAAATAAAAGTTTGTATTGTTTTTTTGACAAATGTTTTCTTTCCCATCCCAAATTTATTAAAATTCATTACAAGCAATATAAACCTACATAAACAGAATAATTAAAGTTCATAAGTATAACATGAAAATAATTGGATTTATTACTATGTGTCTACACATTTTAGGCTCACTAGTCCATGTTAAGACTGTATTTAGGATCGCAACCAAAAAAGTTGGGAAACAATTCTGTCAGCATCTCACCTGAGAATGATACAGTTGTTTATGTAAAATGTCCTCTTTTATATGATCTTCAAATTTCTGTTGTTGTAACTGCTGTTGCTGCTCTTGTGCAAGAAGTGACTCCTGCAAAGCTAGCAACTGCTGTTTGATGATAATGAAGTCTTGCATTTGGAAGAAAGGTTCATCCATGGAGCTAACAGAACCTCTGTTAGGAGTTGAGGGTAGCATTATGGATTCTTCTAACACCTGTAGAGTCTCAGATAACTTTCGAGAGATTTCAGATGACACTGTAGTGCAATCTCCTTGTGTTGCATTAAGGAGCTGAAGTGGCTTACAGGTTATATTATTACCAACTGCACTGTCACGCAAATTCTCAATCTGTAAATTAGATTTGGCATAAAAGAAAAAAATAAGAATAACAAAAGGAAAGAAAAAATTGGTAATGATTTATAGTAAAATATTACTATACCTAAAAACTCGCAAATTGCTCATAAGAAAGCACATTTGAAAATAATCACCCTGAAGTCCACAAATGTGTTAAGAATTAAGAATTATCTTGCATTTAAGTAAATAATAATCTTTGATACAAATCAAAAAGAAATACCTCTCCTAAAGCAGCAAAAATGAAAAATAAAAAGATATCTTTGTTATATAAAACTTTCGTTGCCAATAAAATTAACAGTGCAAACTCGCTACCTCTTCTTCCAGTTCACGAATCCTTGTGGCAGTTCCCTGGGATTCTCGCTCTTCTAGCTGCATCTGAAGTGCATTGGCAGTCTCCTGTAGATGCAGGTTCTTCTGTTCTTTACTCTCTAGCTCAGACTGCACTCTCAGGAGTTCACTCTCCAAGGTTTCAATGCGAGAAACTTGTTCATCGAGTTCTCTTAGCTTATCCACCAATATCATCATCTGTAAAAAGGATGATTTGAAGGTTTCTCCATTTTATTTACTGCTTAATCATTATTATAAGTAAATATGTCACTAGAGCACTGACCACTAAAGCAAAGTAACTACCTCCTGGAGCTTCAAGTTTTGTTCATTAACCAATTGCTGAGTGGCTTGTTGTTCTTGCTGTGATGCTTCCAGCTGTTGTTTGAGTTCAGCATTACTTGACTTCAGCCTTGTAACAAAAGCAAAAACAATTGGTGAAGTCAAGACATGGTTAACTATAAGATCAATTAAATTAGACTAATTCAATAATTTTCCTAGATTTACTTAATCTTGGCAACCTAATCTTTAAGCTAATTTTGACTACTGACCATAATTTCAGTTGGTTTAAATAATACAGCAGCCAATGAAATAAAAGTCTCAGTTAAAAAATTACACAAAGTTTCCCTGAAGTACAGATAATGCTTAATAGGCCACTTCTTGAATTCCTGTAATTCAGATATTCAATAATTACATTCACATTCACATTTAGGATGTCCCCAAACCGTGCAATGACATGCAACAGGGAATGCGCACAATCTACTTCTCAAATTAAAGATTACGTGTGATAAACATACATTTACCCCACTCTATATCAGTGGTTCCCAAACTGTAGGCTTTGTAGCAGAATGTAGGGGCTATAACCTGAAGTTGTGTATCTTAAAAAATAAAGGTGTAGCAGGTAGGCTGCCAGTGGAAGGAACTTACATGTTCAGTACAATTTTGTGCAAGGAATTGGTGCATGAGTAACATATCCCTTTTCTATCTGATTATGTGTTCTTGACATAAAACAAGACACTGACATGGAATCCATAAAATTACACAATTTGCCTATGTATTTTTTATATGGACCAAATGAGTGCAGGACTGTAGACAGTCAACGTCAACCTGGGTTATGGCTGGTGGTGGGCCATGGACGAGGATCATGTATGAAAAGTGAGTAATGACTAGAAAAAGTTTAGGAACCAATGCTCTATACTCTTGGCTGCAGCATAAGCATTATTTTTAGAATAAGTTTCTCCTCAGTGAGTAAAGTTTTTGTCATGACAGCAATATCCTCAAAAGACTTACTCTTGGACTTCTGCTTGATTTTCACGAAGCTCATCCACTTCCTTCTCCAGTTGAGAAACATGCATGCTCCTTCTTCGTACTGCATCCACATTGGTGCTTTCATGGTTAGCTATCTCTTCCCAAGCAGCCTAGAAAGATCAATAACCACATTACAAACTCTCCTATATACATCAATTAATTTTTCTTTAATTTCTTCCCTCTCCTGATTGAATTATCTTAAAAGAACAATACTCACCTCCAAACTCCTCCTTAGGTCACTCTCTTTGCCTTTCTGCTTTTCCAGTGCCAACTCCATCATCATGTCAAAGTCTTGCTTTTCATTCTTGAACTGATTTAAGCTTCTTTCTTTTTCTTCCTGGTAATGACAAAAAGTGAAAAATGTAAGGGAAGTCTGCTATAAAGGATAAATTAACAATGCTCATGAAAAGTTTTAGAGATCCATAACCCCAGAACAAGAACAAGCATTAAAAAGACAATATGAAGATAGAGAAGTTATAAATTTCTTGTGAAAGAAAAATATTGGAAAAGGCAATGGCTTATCCAAAGAAAATGGGAAGATAATACTGCAATTAAATTAAATAAAAAAAAAATTGTAAAGAAGTAGTAACACAAATAGTGATATGGGATCCACAATGCATCTAATTTTGCAGGATAAAGATAAAAAAAAAAAAAAAAAAAAAAAAAATTAAAGTTAAATTCATTCAGACAAAATCAAACATGTACAAAGGCTGATGTACTTCAAATCTTGATTAAAAGCACATCTTTAATAAAAAGCTTTAAAACTGCTAAAACTAAAAGGGCTAAATATTTAGTAGCTTTGTAGTTTAAATTTGCTACAACTAAGTTATATTTTCTTTATATCAATCATAACTGAAATACACAAATATCTGAAAAGCCAATCCCTTACCATTGATTTCTTCAACAATTTGTTTTCCTCTCTCAGTGTGAAGAGTTCGGTCTCATATCCACACCTTATTTCATTTTCCTCCACGAGTTCCTGATACTGTTCTTGCAAACTGGCCAAATCCTGTGTCCTCTGACACAGAGCTCGATTGGCATCCAGCAAGAGTGTTTCGGAGTCTTTCAAAGAATGCTTTAGAGAAGATATTTCTTTGGCTTGAGCATCGAGCTGTTGGGTAAATTTGCAATAAAAAGTTTTTTCAAGTTTTATATTAATAAAATTAGAAATAATAGTCAGAATAAATCAGTGACATTTTCATTGTAAAGTATGAGGTTCAACTCACTACTCATTATGGCACCCTTTCAATGACACCTACAATGCTGAATGAATAACATTATCACAAAAATAAAAATAACTGAATGACAATCAAGGAATTGCTTCAAATATAGGCCCAGACACTACTGCAAAGAATATTCAAAATCTCTTACTTTGGTATTATCAATAGGTCCATCAGCCACTTTCAACTGGAAACTCTCTTCCAGTAACTCCAGTTCTACTTTCTGAAAGTCTTTAAGTTCACTAAGTTCTGCCTGCCACTCCTCCAACCACTCATTCTGCTCCTCCAATTTTTGTTTCAGTTCCGTATTTCTTGCTCTCAGTACATGAGCTGGAGTTCCAGGTGAGCCAGGAGGGATACCTGCACCTCTCTTTGGTGTACTTGGATAAGGGGAACGCAGCAGGCTAGAAAATATAGTTGATGATAAAATTAATTAAAACGTAACATTTTTATATAAAAGACTTATATAAAAAAATTTATATAAAAGACTTTTGTAACATTTTTTATATAAAAGACTTATATTATATGAGATATAATATATTCTTACATGTTGTTCAAATTGTAACATATGAATGGCTCCCCACCTTATATTTGATCTTGAGTAGTCGAGTACCTTCTTATCCCCCACAACTCCCATATCATACATGTGATTACCTTTTTAAAGATCTGACTCCAATACTGATTGACCAATCAAGGTCTTCTTTGCATACTAACCTGACCTTGTTCTATTTTCTATCTCTGAAAATGTATAGTTCTCATCCTTACAAAATAATAAAAAATAAAATACTGAAATTTAATGAGAAACAATGAAGTCGACCAAACTGAAAGGGAACAAAGATTAACAATCACTTCTTTTTATATAAATGATTCCTCAAACTCACTTTATTTTGGGAAGCAAACTCTCTTCAGTCTGACACTCAGCATCAATGAAACTTGGTGGGAGATTGAAGTTAAACTGGACCCTTCTCTTCCGCTTTGTTCCCAAAATTTCAGGAGTGTTGAAGCTGCTCTCCAGTTTTCCTAATTTTGACTGTTCAGCCATATCCATGTTGAAACTAAGGTCATCTCTCCCAAAACCTAAAGTAGAGAAATAAATATATTTTTTTTTTTTTTTTTTTTTTTTACTAAATTGTGATTCTGTAACTAGATCATAAAAAGGGAAATTAGTTTTTATCTTCAGATTTTTCCATATTTCTTTTCAAAAGTTAACAATTTCATGTGGGATACAAGGAAAATCTTTCCAAATATTGTTTTTTGAGTAAATGTATTAGCATGTCTAGTTAAATAATTTTCCAAATGCACTGCTTCATGAATAATACATCATAAATACAAATACAGTAACATAAAATACAAATTTAAGATATGGTACTCTTGACAAGAACCTGATGAAGAGCAAATGTCCATTAATCAAATACCATCATACTACAGTACTTCAGTAACCAAATTTACCATCAGACGCAGATGAGCTGTTGAGTGGCGGGCTTTGGGATGAATTGGATGACTCTTCAGCAAGTGTTCCCATATCTTTCCAAGGTGGCAATTCCGGCCGCACAAACTCGTGATCCAGGTGCAGGGGCTCTATCCTCAGTGGAGCTATACTCCTCCTCATGGCTCTTAATCCTGCTGGGGCTGCCCATGTCTCACGGCGGAGCCTTTTCTTCTTGTCCTGGGGAATGTACCAAGATCGTAACTAGGGCTACTCCTAAACATGGATTGCACAAAAGGGGTAGGCTAAGTTAAACATTAGGTGGGTTATATAAATATCAGATACATTACTCTACTTTTACTGATTTATTTATACTGGATTCTTTTGGCTTATCACATTCAGTGTAAAAATGCTATTACAAACTAGCATTAATTTTTATTTTCACTTGCACCTCATCTTATTTTTATTTTTATTTAATTATATATTTTTATTAATATTTTTTATTTATTTATTTATTTTTGTCTGTCCAATTTCACATAACTGATATAATTCAGGGTATGCTGCCATATTCGACCTAGAACGAAGCTGAAAACCACTGGTCTAGACAAACTAATCTTTCCCCACACATGCCAATCAAATACTAGGTATTCAGTAACTTTTCCAAAATTTCATACTTGGTATGTCAATGATGCATTCTACATCAGGATGTGCTTCTTAAATGCTTTGCGGCTGGGGTGATTGCGTGGCCTAAATCTAGGATCTTACTTTGCGGCCTGACAATGAAACCATGGCCATTTTCAAAAGTGGGATGCTGCAAGTTATCCTTTGTTATTTTTTTCTTGTCTTAATTTCTCTCATTGACACATGTCATTCTTTTGTCTACTTTAATGTGCTTTCCTCTTCTGGGAGGCTGAAAACAGTTTTAGAATTTTGTAACTTGTTACTTAGAATTAATACAATATCTACAATGGCATCCCCATTGTTGGAAGGCCAAACAGACTTTCAGCATCAACTCTTGAGTCTTACATCCAGGAAAATTAACCCAATCAGACTATGTGGTCGTAACCAATCAACTGACTAGAAGTTTTAGTTTAGTGCCCTCTTCAATCAAATCAGAAAAGGAACTGATTGCATGTCAGATAACTGGCTGGGTAATATGGACAATAATCTGAGCAATTTTCCTCATTATCAATAGGTTATTCCTCCAAACCAATAAAAATAAAAATACTTAGAAACATTCTTTCATAACTGCCAAGGACACCATGATGCTCACACTCTATCCAAGATTTGAACTGTCAAGACATTCTTGGCATGCATACTCAGGCCAATAGCTGACATCCAGGACAACAGGTTAACAACCTGGAATCAATCTTGTTAAAATTCAATGTAATTCCAACTAAAATCTATTGCAAAACCAGCAAGACTAATGAGACATTCCTTCCTTTAAAGCTTCAATTCTTATACTTACAATGATCTTCTTATCAGTTTCCTTTGGAAGGCTAGATACTACTAACATAGTTTTTAGCTCTGTCACTTTGGCCTGAAGGTCTTCATTCTTGCGGGACTGTTCATCCAACATCTCACGCACCTGGTGTCATGAATAACCATCTATTAGTCATTTCTGTACAACTTGTATCCATCTTATATTCTATTGCATAAAAAACAAAAACAAATTCTAATTTGAGATGGTAGTACACACATTGCATTCATCTCACCTGTTCAACTTCTTGTGCTTTATCAGTATTGCGCTCTTTTTCAAGAGACTCCTTTAACTTCTTAATCTCTTTTGCATATCTCTTCAGCAGAGCAGCCTCAGACAAAACTTCATTCACAATAGGCTTATTCTTGATTGATTTAGCTCTTGATGCAAACCTGAAGAAAGTAAAAAGTAAAGAACAAAATCTAGCTTGCACTTCTTTGGTTATTCTGATTTCTTAACACTACACACCCTAAAAGCCATTAATTAACTTTATAGTCAAGATGCTAATACTGAAGTGAGTACAAATCTAACTATGTGTACAGTAAAAGTTACAATCACACAATATAAAAACAATTCATTATATTACATATGTCAAACATTGACAGACAGATATGGAAGACATTACCTTAAAGTAGAATGTGTTTGGTCTACTGCTGCTGGAGTAACTGTGCAAATAATAGCAGTCTTCGCATTTCCTCCTAATGACAGCTGTAGGATTCGCGTCAACTTAGAGTCACGGAAATTTACAAACTGCCTGGATAATAAAAAGAAAAAAAATACACACATCTTTATAAATATATATAAAAAGTAGATACCAAAAATTAAATTATATTGCAGTGTTTTAAAATTAATCAAGTACAAACAGAAATATCAATACGTTATTGTTCCATCTCATTCTGGATAATCCTCCCTATTTATAACTGACAATGACAATCATGTAAATCTCAGACATAAAGGGTAAAGAAAACAAAGGTCTAACTAGCAAGGAAAACTCCATATCTGAATTCTTCTCTTTCAATACACATACAAAGCATATATATATATAAATGTATGCATTTATGTAACTTTCCACCAAAATTCATAATGCAAACCTGACTTTGAATATCATCTAAACAATTGTATTAATTAAAACTGCATTGTAATACCGAATAGAATATGATACAAAATCTTTAAACATTTAGATACCAGGAATGTAGCCATACAATTGACACATTTTGTGGCAGACACACATAAAAATACATATTGTACATACAAATATATTACATACTCATACATAGCAGAATGCTGGATTTTAAAGAGAAAATCTTAACCTTTTGGTCTTCAAGATAATTGCATCTCCTTCATGATCAAATTCTGCACAAATCCTTATTATAATTAATTATTTCACTCTGATATTACCCTCACTGACCTCATTACAGATATAGTATACATATTGCATAAAGCCAAACAAGATAAGACAGATAAAACTTCTTCACTTTAAACTACACAGAATATCTGACAACAACATTCTCTCCTATATCACTGTGCATCTTGATATATTTGGACTATTATCTTACTATTTTAATCTAACCAAATACTATTAGATCTGATACTTACTCTCCATCACTCAACTGTGAAATGACCCGTCCAAGCATGAAGAGGGATCTGTTGATAAAGCCTCCCTCTTTAAGCCTTTCCCCGGTGGCTCCAGTCTGGGATGCATTCTCTGAACCAGCAAGATCAACCAAATTCAGCTGCGAGACAACCACAGCTGAATCACTGCCATCACCTTCAGTGCGTTCTCGTGACTCTAAAATCTGTAGAAAGGAGAACCACAAGATTGTTTGTCATTGCTGACTCTATTCAGAGCATTTATATTGCAATATAATTACTTTAAAGATGTATGAAGTATTAAATGTCTTAAATATAACATTATAATAAAACAATTGATGTGGATATACTAGATTCATATAATTTCCAAATATTGGAAAAGAAAACTTCTTAGACTCTATAAACAGATCATCAAATGTCATACATAAAATAGTGCTTTAAAACAAATCACACAAAAACAATTTTCTTACAATACGAAATATGGTGTGTGATCTTGAGCTACGTTCATTCATGTTTGTAACTCCAACATGGCGATTCTTGTCTCCTTTCCTCATCAAGGCTAACAACTGTAATAAATGGATTATTCAAATAGGTTATACATACACATTAAAGAAATCAGGACATCCTAACCTTATTCTGTAAGTGACCAATAAGACTTGCAATAACTAGCTAATATCTGTCCTAAAATAAAAGGTGTACATTTAAGTCTTCACTGATGACTATCACATTTCAACTCTTACAATAAAATAATTTTACAGTAATCTAATATTGGAGTTGAATGTAATAATCAAACCACCGAAGAAAAAAAAGGCATCCAGACTTACACTTTCTTCACAGTTTACACACTCTTCCTTCAAGTCAGCAACATATACATTGCCTGAAATATCTTCTCTTACACTCAAGCTCTTGCCACGAGATTCGCGAGAGGCAAGCAAATCTGTGATGTTCTCATTGTAGATTTCCATGTATGAGACCCTGCAAACAAAAATGATATGAGTAACATACACAAGATTTATTCTCAATATTGCATAAGCTAAAAACATCACATGTAACTATTACAGGCAGGTCATGCTCAGATGTAACTTAACCACTGTTTAATTCTAAAATGAAGCTAAGCGAACCTGATTAAATACTCCCGGTCAGGTGTATTCTCAATGGAATTAAAAATGTTTTGGATTGCCATTGGAATGATGCCGGGGAGGTCACGGTTTCCCATCATGGTGAAGGTTTTTCCTACAAGTGAAAATATAATTATTCACATGTTACATCATTTGAATCTGATTTTTTTTTAAAGTTAGTTTCACAGATATACATTCCAAGATTCTTATGAGGAAGAAGAAGAAGAAAAAAAGTATACCTGATGAAGTTTGTCCATAGGCAAAAATGGTTCCATTGAATCCAGCCAGAGCAGACTCCACAATGGGTTCTGCCACTTTAAAATATATGTCTGCATTGCTGTAGTCTGAGCTATAGACTCGATCTGAAACAAGAATTCAAATCATCAGTAGCTAAGGCATTCTGATGTATTTGTAAAGAACTGATAAACAAATGAATAAATAACAAAGTAATAATAAAGATTAAAAATGAAATACTGAAAAAAACTGCTCTTCCTATTAAATCTGTTACCAGTCTGTAAGGCATATATGCAAATAATACAAGGGGAAAAACATTTAAATAGCAATATCTCCCAAAAGCAAAACCTACCAAATGTATAAGGAGCACACAGAGCCTTTTGTGTCGCTGGGTCAATTTGGGTGATTGTGTTGTCTGTGCCCGTTTGCCATTGGATGGCTGATGCATCAGACACCTCTCTTGTAATGAGTGGTCTTACTCGCACGGCCACAAGAATGTTGTCCGACATGGTGACTGCAACAATGCAATCCTAGTCAATACCTGAAAAGATTTTTTTTTTTAATTCATAAATCTTATTGCTACAGCTGCAATAATCTTACATTCTGATAACCAAATCCTTATTAGGAGGTAAGGTAAAAATATTTACTCAAATTTTTACTAAAAGCAGTACACAGAAAGTTAGATGTTTAGGTATTAAAACATTTTTTGTTAAATAAGTTTATGGTCTCATAAATATCTTGCATTTTTCACCTGCCAAAACCTTTTCCTATATTTAAGCCTGTAAATAACTTGCCATATCTATCAAGGTTTTTAGGATTAAAAATAAATAAATAAATACTTGTTACAGAAATGCAAACTATAGGTAGTGCCTTGATCTTAGGGACTGTATCTACCAGAGAATAATTCCTGCACTGTGGCCTCTGATCCTTCAATGCTTTGGCAGAACTAACAGAACTAACAACACTCCATTACATATATTTGACAAGACAAGAGCTTGGACTAGTTCCTAGTTTAACAGGGTCATCTACAAAATATGCGAGAATTTCCATGTTGGAGGTTTTTTTCAACCTAGGCCTACTGATGGAAAGCCAAAAGCATGGAGGTTATGACAAGAATTAGAAACATTTTGGGTGTTTCTGTGGGAAGTAAATGTGGGCTTGCCTCCACTTTCATGCAGTTTCTATCACTTATATCAAGTGGTTTATATGTGTTCTCTTAAGGATATCACATTAGTTTTCCTAATACTCTGCCAAGTCCTCATTTCAGGATTGCTCTTTCATCTATCAAGGGATATTTTATCTTGAATCGGTTAGAGTCAATACACAAATACATACACTCAATTCAAATCGGAGCAGAAAAAAATCAAAACATATTTGGCACAAAGTCTTCAAATCTATCTGGACAGAATAAACTTTGGAAGTCACTATCAACCTATCAAATGGAGAAATTAAGAAAACTGCCTTCAATTCACATTAACATGACGAGATTCAAATTCTTACTTCCTTACATCATAACATTCAAATTCAAACATCACCCATCTCTTTCACTTAATTACCAATGCCACATATCAACAAACACAGTCGCCGTTGAAGGTTCACTGACATCTCTTCGGAACAAATTTCACGACCGATACATAACTGTAAATGCGGTTTTAATAGAGAAAAACACATAAGCACATTTAAAA
>NW_020869885.1:165839-170965 GCF_003789085.1 Penaeus vannamei
ATGCACATGGACCCTTACCCAAATGTCATGGACTTAATCTCTGCACTGCATTTGTCATGACCTATTTCCTCCATTTCTGACATTATTCTTTAACTATGAAGATTAATTCATATATCAGTGGCTGCAATTTCCTCCCTCTTTATGGCAAAGCCTAAAGATTTTCTCTATCTTGGTTCAACCATTGTAAAAATGTACACTTAAAAGTTATATTTTGAGTGATATGTATTTCATTAAGATAAACCATCTACATATACTTAAGAGTATTTCATAAAGTAAATTCAGTTATGCAGAGAAGTCTTTTCGTAAACTTTACAGAGCTTTGTCCCCTTTTCTAGAATGCATTGTTACCTGGTTCTTCCATTGGACTGCTCAGCTTGGATAAGAAAATAATAAATAAAAACTTTCTGGGTTACACATCCTCAATAAAATATGACTGTAATAGTCTTAATAACACAAATTCCAAACATGTTTCATGTTACTGAATGATAAGGAAATGATCACCACATCCAGAAATTACTACAACATTCACAGGAAGTGGAGTTTATATTTAACTATGAGAGTTTGAAACATTTTCATGTATATTATAGTATATATTTTACTGTTACAATGATTGTTAGTTTTAGATAACCTGCAATGACAAAGGGGATTATAAAGTTTACTCTAGCTCTGTTATAAAACAACTCAACCATATCTATTATTACGTTAGAGTAACGCTTGGCCGATACTGATATCTATTCCCCAAAATCTCTAGTCTGAAGTCAAAGCAACGGCAAGAAATGTTATTAGAGCTCGCATATTTCTCTTCACAGATAATTACAGTCAACAATTACTAACCAAAAGGGGGGCTCAGCATTCACAGATGTATGCTTTCTTGGCTGACGACAGACTCATTTGAGGGGCAACTTACGAGGCACCGGAAGGTTTTAAGGCTAAGGTCTGTCTTCCTTCCCTCGGTCGATATTTCTGGCTTGTTTACATCGCGTGCTTCCTCGCGTGGCCGATAGATGGCGGAGTGAGGAGTTACTACGGTACGGGTTATGGGGATTGGGTGTAGCACTACGGTACGAGTCGTGGGGACTGGTTGTAGTACTACAACGGAATAATGTCCAGCGGTACAGATCATGGAAACTGGCCTTATCTGACCCAATTTGATTGCAAAGGAGTAAAGAACGACCTTTGGTACGGGTAATGAGTACAAGTTGTATTTCACTTAATCATAGTACAAAGAAATTAATTGTAGGCTAGAATATGTATCATATGTACTCGAATCTGACTTATTTCACTTACGTAGGACTGCAAGGCAGACGACATTATGGGTCATGGGGACTTATCGTTCTTTGCCTAATTAATTCTTGAATAAGTAAAGAAAGGGTTATGGTAAGGTCATGGAGACTAGAACAGAGAAAGATTTACAGTATGGATCAGGGGAAGTAGTCTTCTAATAATTTAGTCAGGAATGATTAAGGAACAGCCCAAGGTAAGGGTCATTGGGGAACTGGTCGTTTCTAACCTAATCGATTGCAAAGGAGTAAAAAACAACAACAACAACAACAACAACAAAACGGCTCACAGCCAGGGTCATGAAGCGTAATTCATATACAAACGAGCAAAGAACAGCCCGTGGTAAAGATCGTGGGTATATTCGTAGGAAGATATTTTGCAGTGGGGGGGGGGGCAAAGTAGGTTTCTCCCCAAAATAGCCGGGGGTCCTGGGGGCTCCTGGAATTAAGCAGGTCTAAGAGATAGACTCAATGATTTCTACACAAAAATGTCACCCCAAAATAGCCGGGGGTCCTGGGGGCTCCTTGAATTAAGCAGGTCTAAAGAAGTCAGACATTTTTATTCAGATGATACTTGACATAATAGTTATTTCGTTTTGAACACCAGACTTAGTTATAGCTGCCCAAAATATCCTCAAAAATTAAGAGAGGTGGGGGCAGAAGTTGGGTCCCGCCTCCCTCCATTCAAGAGTGGGGGTGTCCCCCTGCCCCCTTTTCCTACGCCTTTGGTAGGGACGTGTCGTACCTAGCTAGATGCAGTTTCGAAAGAATACAACCATATCTGACTTCGTGAGAGTACAAAGAAATGAATTATGGGCCAGGCCGCAGGCCATGGGGACTAGTCTATTTGACCTAACAAAACCACGAGAGGGTTGAGTACGACCTACAGTGCCGGTCTTCATCCCTTCACATTCCAAGGGTTTTATCTTTCTTGACTACTGAATCCATTTTCTGTATATATTTGCTTCATAAAAAGAAACTAGTCTGTATGACTTCATTAGTTTGTTACTATGTACTCTGGCACTTTTTTCCAGTTTTCAATTTTTTAAAATATAACCTTGCGTTCATAGTCCAGCATATTAGAAAAAATAATGACTTGGAACACGGTTTGTGTGGATTTGTAGCATGTAATTTGAAAATATAAGATGACCATCACTGATGATTTTTGCAGATAGATATACGGCCATACTATGTCATATCTACAGACTAGTGTATAACTGCATATCATCACCAGTTGTAGACATGACATGCATACGATGCCGCTGTACTACCAGTTCCGTTATCAGTTGCCAACTTTCAGCATTTCAACAGCTAGTACTCAGAGAAAGCAAATGAATGAATAGTAACCTGACACGGCATCGTATTATTCATTCTTATTTCGTACGACAGCTGCGACCTAGGCCAAGAATTTCCCCGTTGGCTGACGCACGATTCCCTTACGTCTGCGCAAAGCAAGCATAATAATCGGTAAAATAAGGGAGTGCAAATTTGCTATCTCTTCATCGAAGTAGCCAAACTAGCAAAAGAAAAAAACTTTGTCTGTTCATTATACTTACAGAATGTATTTGAGTTCGAATTGATAATTTTGAATAGATGTAAGCTAAATATCTATGCTTTGGTAATTCTTACAATGAATTTATATTTATTGTACCCGTGTCTAGTGGACTACGACAGAAATATGTACAAATATAAGTATCTACCATTACACCTTTGTCACTACTACACCATTCTATAGTGCTAAATGACCTTTGATGTCTACCACATTTATCTGGCTTTGACCATTAAAATTTACCATTACACCTTTATTAGCGAAATGTGAATAACAGATATGTCTACATTCTCTAAATATAGACAGAATAACGAATACATCAATAAGGTGGTATTCATAGAATGCATCGATAAAGCTCACTTTGGATTTCCCCATTAACGTCCTATATGGTACTTCATTAATATACAACGCACACCGAAATTAATCAATAATGTTATAATGGGACTATCGACCCATGTCACACAAGTGGTTAAAAACGTGATGGATAAATATGTGATAATACCGATTTATAAAGCTTTACATGGAGGATCCATATTGATATTTGAATTTTAGGTCAAAATGATATACTAAAAATCGTATCTTCCTTACTCTTTTCCTGTGCTATTCGGTTGAGTATGACGAAAACGCAAATTTTCTGAATGGATAAAATCAATAACACATACAACACAAATTTTGTTTATGAGTATCACGAAGAAGGGCCCCATTTTAGAACTCTTGTCCAAACGTCTGAAAATTTGGCTATCTTGGCTAGTTCCCTTTTCATCTCTGTAACATCTGTAAAGTTTGGCCTCATCGGCTAGTTCCCATTTTCTCTGTGTATCCGGGATTTACCATTAGTCTCCCCCAACAGCTCAGCCGATCCATAACATGTCGAGAAGCTGAGCGGGTCTTACACACATAGAGAGGTAAGATGACACGGTTGATATACTCAGATTTCCTTAAGTTTTAGATAGTAAATATGCCTATGGAATTACGAGTGACTAGGGAATGGAACTAACTTTAAACAGAGAAATACCGATATGATTAATAATAATCAATCGAAATGATGTCTCGATCATCGTGATCATCATGAGATTAATCTTATTAATGTGTAATGCCAACATACAGTTATGCCGAAAATCTTGTTAGAAATGGATAATCTTCTGCTTGATAATAATCTGGAGTATACATCCAGCTATTAAATGAAAGTTGTGAATATTTTGCAATGGTGATAATTCACAATTAGGTTTTATGATAAAATGGAAGTGTACATAAGGGATAAAGACAGAAGGAACAAAACACATAGAGAATGTAACACAAATATACAGGAAATTGCAGTAAGATTATCAAGTGTGATAGGTAATAAACTTTGGTAATTTATTCCCAATGTCTGCATAACAGATCACAAGGGTATTGGTATTGCTGAATTTCTCTCTCTGTCTACAATGCAATATAGGATTTATTGCACAGAAGCCCCCTGAACCCCCACATTCTTGGCCCTGATAGCAGGGGAGGACATGAAAGGTACCAGGGAAAATTTGGGGTAAAATGTACATTATATACGCAGAATCGGGTATAATATTGTTTATATGCCTGTTAGCTCCCCTAGGGGGGGCTGCTGCCCCAAACCCCTGCCCAGGAAAATAAAGAATTCTCCACATATTCATGGCAGGAGAGAGCATCGGACAGCCTTGGTAAAGTAGTTCCTGCATAACGGTCGTACACTTGCACCTGCGTGAATACATGGAGGATTCATTGTTTTCTTGGGTGGAGGTTGGGAGACAGCAGCCCCCATGGGGGGATTGCAGGGGACTGTGCCCCCTGCATTAGATAATATAGTTACTGATTTTGTGTATATCATTTACATTTTACCCTGAAACTTCCCTGGTACATTTCATGCCCTCCCCTGCTATCGGGGCCAAGAATGTGGGGGGTTTGGAGATGTTTCAGTGCCATAAATTCTACATAATTGGAAACTAGACAGTGAGAGGAATCCAACAATACCAAAGTCATCATAATCCATTAAGCAGATGTATGAGGAAAAATTACCTAAACTTGCCTAAACTGGTATATGCTTATTCAATTACATTCATCAGGTAAATATTCAGTTTCAAGAGTAAATTTTAGTTTTTCTTTTTATTCTTAAAATTCTGATATGGAGATATATCTACCACAAAGTTATATTTCACATCAATATAGTGTAAAAGGTACCAGGGAAATTGTCTTTCTCTCACTCTGACTCTGTCTGTCTGTCTGTCTGTCTGTCTGTCTATCCTGTCTGTCTCTCTGTCTCTCTCAGTCTCTCAGTCTCTCAGTCT
>NW_020869885.1:171065-181065 GCF_003789085.1 Penaeus vannamei
GAGAGAGAGAAAGAAGAGAGAGAGAAGAGAGAGAGAGAGAGAGAGAGAGAGAGAGAGAGAGAGAGAGAGAGAGAGAGAGAGAGAGAGAGAGAGAGAGAGAGAGGAGAGAGAGAGAGAGAGAGAGAGGACTTCAATTAATATGTTGCTGTCCTCTGCACCATTTCAAAAGTCCTTTCTCAAGCATGAACTGACCATATTTGAATATCAATTAGTATTTTCTTTATTTTCAATATTTTCTAAGTACTAAATTTGTCTAGAAATTTTTAACAGTATTTCTTCTTGTCATTACTACCTCATTGTCCTCCCAGGCCCCTCCTACCTATAGCTCTATCAAAAAACATACTTCTCTAATTTTCATATATGTGGCTATTTGCTATAGTATACAAATAATGCAGACTAATATAGACATTACTGTAATCCCTGCATCTCACTTCACTACTTTCCAAAGTATTGATTACCTAGAATTTTTGATACAGACGTAATATACAACAAAACTCATAAACACTGAACATATACTAATAAACTTTGTGTCAATATGTAAATTTTCCTCAAAACCAAAGGGTTTGAATCCTTGTATACCTGAAGGAAGGTAATTATATATTTGTTGTAGTTGTGACTACAAATAGAGATGAAATTTTACCTTGGTCATGTGTGTCACAAGATAGTGTTATATTAGACCTGCAGAATCAGATAAGTGATTATAAGCTTCTGCATATAGTGATTTATAGTCAATAAAGTTGCTCAAATGTTAATTTTTTAACACTTAGTTTAGTTAGAGGTTACAGAGACCGACGCGTGTAGATAAGACATAAATGGACACTGCCATCTTATAGAGCAGAAGAAATAGAGTGGGATAGAACATAGTTTAAGCTGCAGCGGCCTTATAGTCACCCCTAAATGACAAAATATGATGCATGCTCGCCTTTCAAATTCTAGGTCAATCAACTGTTTACCTTGAGAAGAAAAACACAAAACTGACCACATAACACCTTAATGCGATGCCGTAAGTAGTACAGTATTCCTACACGCATGTTAAAATAATATTTGGCACCTGCTGTCAGGTGACCCCTGGCCAGCCCACTCATTTCAAGATAGAACGCCGGTAAAAAATGAAGCGTTTCCAGTGTTGTGTTAATTCTGGGTTATTCTTAAGACTATAAAGTGACAAAGAGATAAAATAGACTTCAGTAATGATCCCAGTTTAACAGAGCTCCAAATGCCGAAAAAAGTTATTAAAATTGAAGCAATCCAGACGGTAGAAGGAAGCAAACGAAACTTTGACAGTTGCAGATATAAAGGTATTTGGTTTATCATTTTACAGTGTGAATGCAGCTCTATCTTGCCGTACATTACCAAGGTGAAGAGAATGTGCCCTGGGGGGTGTTGGGGCGGAGCCCCCCCATCAACCCTCCCCTCGGGCAGTGCCTAAAGGTCACACCTAGTCACGGTAAGTTATATTGATATATTAGGTTGGTTTATTGGTCACTACGTTTTTTGGGGGGTTTGGAATGTGTGAATTCCTGTAGAGTTTTGCCTGAAGGTGGGTTGGGTTCCTGTAGAGTTTTTGATTTCTGGCGCGTCAGCCCATAGAATTTCAAAGATGTAAGTTACAACCGTAGAATTTGATTGGCCAATCTTAAGCGTTTTTGTGCTAGTTCTATGCATTTTTTCTTATTTAAGCTTGTTTTACCCCATAATTTCCCTGATATACTTCATGCCCTCCCCTGCTAACGGGACTATGAAGTCAAGATCGTCGATGGAGAAATGGTACTCGATCTCCTGAACGATTCATTTGCTAAAGAAACAACGCCGAAAATTGATGAAATCATTAGATTGCCTGCAGAAAAAACATCAACTTTTTTTACTTAGTGTCTGGGAGGATGCATCGCTCTTAGTAACAATTACCCTTAGTTTAAAGTATCACTGAACGTGCATGCCATTATTTAAAGTATAGTTAATGTATTTTGTTTTTATTTTTCAATTATGTGTTCATGTCAGCAGAACTTATGATATAGTCAATGGCTTTAAATGATTTTGCCTTTTCCTAGGCAGTCTCCATCAATGGCCCTTGCATGAGCTACTATTGCCTGAACTTACACCAAATAACCAAGTTAAGTACCCATAATTATCAATAAACCCAGTAAATGACTCCCTATAATAACAACCTAGGACTATGCACATGGACCCTTACCCAAATGTCATGGACTTAATCTCTGCACTGCATTTGTCATGACCTATTTCCTCCATTTCTGACATTATTCTTTAACTATGAAGATTAATTCATATATCAGTGGCTGCAATTTCCTCCCTCTTTATGGCAAAGCCTAAAGATTTTCTCTATCTTGGTTCAACCATTGTAAAAATGTACACTTAAAAGTTATATTTTGAGTGATATGTATTTCATTAAGATAAACCATCTACATATACTTAAGAGTATTTCATAAAGTAAATTCAGTTATGCAGAGAAGTCTTTTCGTAAACTTTACAGAGCTTTGTCCCCTTTTCTAGAATGCATTGTTACCTGGTTCTTCCATTGGACTGCTCAGCTTGGATAAGAAAATAATAAATAAAAACTTTCTGGGTTACACATCCTCAATAAAATATGACTGTAATAGTCTTAATAACACAAATTCCAAACATGTTTCATGTTACTGAATGATAAGGAAATGATCACCACATCCAGAAATTACTACAACATTCACAGGAAGTGGAGTTTATATTTAACTATGAGAGTTTGAAACATTTTCATGTATATTATAGTATATATTTTACTGTTACAATGATTGTTAGTTTTAGATAACCTGCAATGACAAAGGGGATTATAAAGTTTACTCTAGCTCTGTTATAAAACAACTCAACCATATCTATTATTACGTTAGAGTAACGCTTGGCCGATACTGATATCTATTCCCCAAAATCTCTAGTCTGAAGTCAAAGCAACGGCAAGAAATGTTATTAGAGCTCGCATATTTCTCTTCACAGATAATTACAGTCAACAATTACTAACCAAAAGGGGGGCTCAGCATTCACAGATGTATGCTTTCTTGGCTGACGACAGACTCATTTGAGGGGCAACTTACGAGGCACCGGAAGGTTTTAAGGCTAAGGTCTGTCTTCCTTCCCTCGGTCGATATTTCTGGCTTGTTTACATCGCGTGCTTCCTCGCGTGGCCGATAGATGGCGGAGTGAGGAGTTACTACGGTACGGGTTATGGGGATTGGGTGTAGCACTACGGTACGAGTCGTGGGGACTGGTTGTAGTACTACAACGGAATAATGTCCAGCGGTACAGATCATGGAAACTGGCCTTATCTGACCCAATTTGATTGCAAAGGAGTAAAGAACGACCTTTGGTACGGGTAATGAGTACAAGTTGTATTTCACTTAATCATAGTACAAAGAAATTAATTGTAGGCTAGAATATGTATCATATGTACTCGAATCTGACTTATTTCACTTACGTAGGACTGCAAGGCAGACGACATTATGGGTCATGGGGACTTATCGTTCTTTGCCTAATTAATTCTTGAATAAGTAAAGAAAGGGTTATGGTAAGGTCATGGAGACTAGAACAGAGAAAGATTTACAGTATGGATCAGGGGAAGTAGTCTTCTAATAATTTAGTCAGGAATGATTAAGGAACAGCCCAAGGTAAGGGTCATTGGGGAACTGGTCGTTTCTAACCTAATCGATTGCAAAGGAGTAAAAAACAACAACAACAACAACAACAACAAAACGGCTCACAGCCAGGGTCATGAAGCGTAATTCATATACAAACGAGCAAAGAACAGCCCGTGGTAAAGATCGTGGGTATATTCGTAGGAAGATATTTTGCAGTGGGGGGGGGGGCAAAGTAGGTTTCTCCCCAAAATAGCCGGGGGTCCTGGGGGCTCCTTGAATTAAGCAGGTCTAAAGAAGTCAGACATTTTTATTCAGATGATACTTGACATAATAGTTATTTCGTTTTGAACACCAGACTTAGTTATAGCTGCCCAAAATATCCTCAAAAATTAAGAGAGGTGGGGGCAGAAGTTGGGTCCCGCCTCCCTCCATTCAAGAGTGGGGGTGTCCCCCTGCCCCCTTTTCCTACGCCTTTGGTAGGGACGTGTCGTACCTAGCTAGATGCAGTTTCGAAAGAATACAACCATATCTGACTTCGTGAGAGTACAAAGAAATGAATTATGGGCCAGGCCGCAGGCCATGGGGACTAGTCTATTTGACCTAACAAAACCACGAGAGGGTTGAGTACGACCTACAGTGCCGGTCTTCATCCCTTCACATTCCAAGGGTTTTATCTTTCTTGACTACTGAATCCATTTTCTGTATATATTTGCTTCATAAAAAGAAACTAGTCTGTATGACTTCATTAGTTTGTTACTATGTACTCTGGCACTTTTTTCCAGTTTTCAATTTTTTAAAATATAACCTTGCGTTCATAGTCCAGCATATTAGAAAAAATAATGACTTGGAACACGGTTTGTGTGGATTTGTAGCATGTAATTTGAAAATATAAGATGACCATCACTGATGATTTTTGCAGATAGATATACGGCCATACTATGTCATATCTACAGACTAGTGTATAACTGCATATCATCACCAGTTGTAGACATGACATGCATACGATGCCGCTGTACTACCAGTTCCGTTATCAGTTGCCAACTTTCAGCATTTCAACAGCTAGTACTCAGAGAAAGCAAATGAATGAATAGTAACCTGACACGGCATCGTATTATTCATTCTTATTTCGTACGACAGCTGCGACCTAGGCCAAGAATTTCCCCGTTGGCTGACGCACGATTCCCTTACGTCTGCGCAAAGCAAGCATAATAATCGGTAAAATAAGGGAGTGCAAATTTGCTATCTCTTCATCGAAGTAGCCAAACTAGCAAAAGAAAAAAACTTTGTCTGTTCATTATACTTACAGAATGTATTTGAGTTCGAATTGATAATTTTGAATAGATGTAAGCTAAATATCTATGCTTTGGTAATTCTTACAATGAATTTATATTTATTGTACCCGTGTCTAGTGGACTACGACAGAAATATGTACAAATATAAGTATCTACCATTACACCTTTGTCACTACTACACCATTCTATAGTGCTAAATGACCTTTGATGTCTACCACATTTATCTGGCTTTGACCATTAAAATTTACCATTACACCTTTATTAGCGAAATGTGAATAACAGATATGTCTACATTCTCTAAATATAGACAGAATAACGAATACATCAATAAGGTGGTATTCATAGAATGCATCGATAAAGCTCACTTTGGATTTCCCCATTAACGTCCTATATGGTACTTCATTAATATACAACGCACACCGAAATTAATCAATAATGTTATAATGGGACTATCGACCCATGTCACACAAGTGGTTAAAAACGTGATGGATAAATATGTGATAATACCGATTTATAAAGCTTTACATGGAGGATCCATATTGATATTTGAATTTTAGGTCAAAATGATATACTAAAAATCGTATCTTCCTTACTCTTTTCCTGTGCTATTCGGTTGAGTATGACGAAAACGCAAATTTTCTGAATGGATAAAATCAATAACACATACAACACAAATTTTGTTTATGAGTATCACGAAGAAGGGCCCCATTTTAGAACTCTTGTCCAAACGTCTGAAAATTTGGCTATCTTGGCTAGTTCCCTTTTCATCTCTGTAACATCTGTAAAGTTTGGCCTCATCGGCTAGTTCCCATTTTCTCTGTGTATCCGGGATTTACCATTAGTCTCCCCCAACAGCTCAGCCGATCCATAACATGTCGAGAAGCTGAGCGGGTCTTACACACATAGAGAGGTAAGATGACACGGTTGATATACTCAGATTTCCTTAAGTTTTAGATAGTAAATATGCCTATGGAATTACGAGTGACTAGGGAATGGAACTAACTTTAAACAGAGAAATACCGATATGATTAATAATAATCAATCGAAATGATGTCTCGATCATCGTGATCATCATGAGATTAATCTTATTAATGTGTAATGCCAACATACAGTTATGCCGAAAATCTTGTTAGAAATGGATAATCTTCTGCTTGATAATAATCTGGAGTATACATCCAGCTATTAAATGAAAGTTGTGAATATTTTGCAATGGTGATAATTCACAATTAGGTTTTATGATAAAATGGAAGTGTACATAAGGGATAAAGACAGAAGGAACAAAACACATAGAGAATGTAACACAAATATACAGGAAATTGCAGTAAGATTATCAAGTGTGATAGGTAATAAACTTTGGTAATTTATTCCCAATGTCTGCATAACAGATCACAAGGGTATTGGTATTGCTGAATTTCTCTCTCTGTCTACAATGCAATATAGGATTTATTGCACAGAAGCCCCCTGAACCCCCACATTCTTGGCCCTGATAGCAGGGGAGGACATGAAAGGTACCAGGGAAAATTTGGGGTAAAATGTACATTATATACGCAGAATCGGGTATAATATTGTTTATATGCCTGTTAGCTCCCCTAGGGGGGGCTGCTGCCCCAAACCCCTGCCCAGGAAAATAAAGAATTCTCCACATATTCATGGCAGGAGAGAGCATCGGACAGCCTTGGTAAAGTAGTTCCTGCATAACGGTCGTACACTTGCACCTGCTGTGAATNAGAGAACGAGAGAAGGAGAGAGAGAGAGGAGTTCATGTGCTCCCTGCGAGAGGCGGAGGAGAGAGAAGAGCCGATTGAGAGAGAGAGAGCCGGAGGAGAGAGAGAGGAAGGAGCGACGGACGGAGATGCGACATGAGAGAAGCGAATGCCGAGCGATTAAGAGAGAGCAGAGAGAGAGGAGAAGAGACAGACGTGAGAGGAGGAAGACCGACGAGAGAGAGAGAGAGACGACGCCCGAGAGAGAGGAGATGGCAAGGGAGACGAGGAGACTGGAGATTGGAGAGAAGAGGAGAGAGAGGAGAGATGAGAAAGACGATGAGAGAGAGAGAGAAAGATAGAAAAAGGGAAAAAGAAGACTGGGAGAAGAAAGGAGAAAGAGCAGAAAGATTGGAGAGAGAGAGGAGAGACAGAAGACACACAGAGGGACGAAGAGAGAGAAAAAGAGAGAGAAATGGACACAACGAGAGTACGGTGGAAGAAAGTGTTTTCACTCTGAGGTTGTGGCCTTTGAACTACCATCCTGTAATCACTACAAAGTGCCATTTTACACTGTTCTCGTGAATCCTAATCTCGTTGTGTACTAGTTACGGAAAGAAAATATCACCGCCGAAGGCGACAAACGCCACCACGGAAGAAAAAATGAGAGAGATGAGAGAGAGGAAGAGGGCAAAGAAAAAAAGGTAAGAAAAATGGAGCGGGTATATATAAGGTTTGAATAAAGGTTTTTCTGTGAAAAGGAGAAAATCCGTATTTTTTTCTTTCTTTCCCTTTTCGTTTTTTTTTTTATGTGTAGGCTGGGACATCGGAAGAGAGAGCGAGAGAGAGGAAGAGAGAGCAGGCTTGAGAGAGGAAGAGAGGGAGAGAGAGAGGATGGAGAGAGAGAGGAGAAGGGGCGAGAGGGGGGAGAGAGACGAGTAGGGAGATGAGGGAGAGGGGAGGAGAGAGGTGATAGGAGGGGCGGAGAGGAGAGAGGGATGAGAGAGAGACGAGAGAGAGAGAGAATGGAGAGGAGAGACGAGGAGAGAGAGAGGTGAGGGACGGAGAGAGAGAGGAGTGAGGGAGAGAGCGTGAGGAGAGGAGGGAGGGCCGGGGAGAAACCTGAGGAGAGAGAGAGAGAGAGACGAGGGAGGAGGAGGTGAGAGGAGAGAGAGATCGGAGAGAAGAGGTAGATGAGAGAGAGAGAGAGGAGAGAGGCGAGAATAGAAGAGAGATGACAGAAGAGATTGACGATAGAGAGGCACTGTGAGAGGAGAGAGAAGAGAGAGGAGAAGATAGAGAGGAAGATGGAGAAGATGAGAAAGGAAATGAGGGTAAGGAGGTTGATAAAGAAATCGGTGTGTCTATTTTTGTTTTTTGCGTTTATTTTATTTTTTTTTTTCTTTTCTTTTTTTTTATATAGGGCGTGTGTTTTGTTTTTTTGTAGGATATCCTAGTGATGGCCCATTGGCGAAGGAGAGAAGCAAAAATTCGTTGCTGCGGCTTCTGGGATATCGTTTCTCGTCGCTGTCATTTTCTTTTTATCTTATTTCATTTCTTTGTTATTTTTCTTTGGGTGCGGGGTGGGGGCGGTGTCTGCCTCTCTTCTTCCTTTTTTTATACATTGCTTTCGGTTTCCGACGTAAGTGTCTGGGTGTCCATTTGTAGTAACTAATTGGTTTCATCGTTTTTACTTTCAACACACACAACACACACACCACACGCACCACACACACACACACACACACACACACACACACAACAACACACACACACACACACACACACACACAACACACACACACACACACTCACACTCACACACACCACACATACACCACACACACACACACATACATACATACATACATACACACACACCACGCACACACACAACATATATATATATGTATATATGTGTGTATGTGTATGTGTCTTTATCTATTCTATTCTGTCTATCTATCAAATCAATTAGTCAAAATCAATACTCACATACATACAAATAATAATGTATGTACATACACATAGTTCTTCGTGACGTGTTTTTATAGCTTTTCCAGCGAAAAATTTATTACTCTACCTGCCAAATTATGTTTAACTTTTTATATGTAAATTGTATCTGATACTTTACTTACAACGAGCTTTTTTTCTCTTTCTTTCTTTTTAATTCGTGTAAATGGGCAAACTTGCAGCGCCATTAATCCCTTGATAATAACACTGGCTATTACAGGTTATGTGACTATTGCACTTTTCGTTTTAGATATTATCTACGTCTACCCAATGAAAAGTCTTTTCAGTTTCTTTCTCCTTTTTCTGTAAAAAAAAAAAAAAAAAAAAAAAAAAAAAAAAAAAAAAAAAAAAAAAAATCTTAGAAACAGTGTGAGAGAGAGAGAGAAGAGAGAGAGAGAGAGAGAGAGAGAGAGAGAGAGAGAGAGAGGAAGAGAGAGAGAGAGAGAGAGAGAGAGAGAGAGAGAGAGAAATAAACATAAACAGGTACCATCAATGACACCATTCAAAAGCTGTTTTCTTTAACCATTAAGAAACAATATGCTAATAAATAAATAAAAAAAAAAAATCAATAACAAGTAGATAAAACACGCTAATATACCCAACTACACCTTCCATTTTGTCCAAATACAATCCATTGTTTCAACTTAAACCCCTGTAGTTGTTGCCACCCTCCCCCTCTCCCCCCTCACCCCCCGGTCCTCCCAAAGGTCCGGGTACACGATTCAAATCTATACTGTGACCTGACTTCATAATATCATCTACATAATCGTATTAGCTGGTTCAAGGTGTTTCGCTAATCCCTTTCTGCTGTGCGGTGCATATAAACCACTGGGATTCTTGTAATCGAGGCCTTCTGCAGACGATAATGTTCGAAATGTATGTTGGGCTTCTTTGTGTATGTGTATCTGTACGGGGTATCTTCTCTGTATCACGGGATGTAAATGTATGTGTTGGTTAATCATAGTATCTGTTTTTTTTTATCTTAGTGTTATGTATTTTGGAAATATCTCCAGCATTTCTTTGTTATTAATTGCTGATGTATTTTTTTTACGAAATTATGTTCATCGTATTCCCTTTAAACCGATGTTAACTTTTTATGTTGGTCGTACAAGATATTTATTTATAACATCTTAGCTTTGTATTCCTCTTGTATGTCCTACAAAAGCTATGTCGCTAGATTTTCAGTTTTTTTTTTTTTTTCATTCTGATTCTAAGAATTTATAGTAGGACAAATATAGTAATTTCTAAGAGTTTTATAGCAATGACAAATGCTGTAAGACACTAGTAGGTAAGTCACTGGTATTTCCGATCGTAATTCTTCTGCCTAAACAAAATTATGAAGCAAATATTTATCGGTTACAGTTATTTATCTCAT
>NW_020869885.1:193565-208565 GCF_003789085.1 Penaeus vannamei
AGTAAGAGTAAATAATATATAGATTATAATAGAGTAAAGTATAAGAGAGTCATACTCACTAACACTGTGATTATGCCTATATGCTATATATATATTATACCATATATATAAATTTGATTATATATATAGATAAAATTATTAAGTAATATAATATTAACATATATATATCATCATATATATATAGAACTATATAATATAAAAATAACACATAACTTAAAATATTACATATCAATACATCTATACTCATCATATATATATATATATATCTGGTATATAATTATGAACACATTTATATATACATCACGCTTAGCATATACATATATATATGTAAGTTATTATGTTATATCTTAATAGTATTCTATTTATATAGTTTGATTACATATGTAATATACGCTCATATATATATATATATATATCGCTATATATATGTATATATATATGTATTACTACTATTACTATACTATCATATATATTATATTATATATATATATATATATATATACATATGTATATATATGTATATGTTTATAAAATTATATTTCCTTATGTGTGTACGATAGTGTGCTTTCGTCAGGTCAATAACCTCTTCATTCAGTAATACTATATTAATAGATATATTACCATTATTTGCATAATGTATTTGTATGACAGTGTTATAAATGATCTAAATAACGGTAGTAGCAGTAGTAATGATAAGTAATGATCATTTTAATAAGGAAAAACATGTTAATTTCAATAACGATATCATCAGGATAACAAACAAAGGCAAAAATTCTAATGCCAATAACATGAGAACTATTGAACATGGTAATGGCAGAGGCGGCTGTAGCAGCAACATAAACAAAGAACAAAGAACAAAAATAGATAAGATAAAGAGGTAGGCAGCCCCTTGCACAGATGGGTGAAGACAATAGCTTATTATTTTCTTAAATGGCCTCGCAAGCAAAAAAAAAAAAAAAAAAAAAAAAAAAAAAAGGAAGAAAGAAGAAGGAGAAAAAAAAATGAATGGCCCAATTCAGACATGACTGTCATATGCTCCTTTTGGCTCCCTTTAATTATTTTCAATATGGAAATACAGGCAGCGTTGAGAAATAATTAATGATTTAAGCTGCTGTGTATATATATTCGTAAATTTTCTATGAAGTGTAATAGATGAAGGATCTTGGGGCTTATATTTACTTGTCAATTATGTGTGTAAATGCGGGTGTGTGTGCGTTTATGGGGGTAGGTGTCAGGGAAGGCGGGTGTGGGAGCAGAAATATGATCATAGAAATTCTTCTAATTTTAAATATATATTAAAATCCTCTACCGAGATGCAATATTCAAATTTTGTATATGCATTAAAATCCTCTAAATAAAAAAAATACTCTGTTTATATCTAACACCTTCAAGTTTCTTTAGTCTATAATATACATACACACACCACTTTTGAGACTTCAAATATCCTTTTTATTTACACTTAACCATTGCCGATTCTAGACGACCGCTGACAGCCTAAAGAAAAAAATGTATTGCATAGGAAGACACTTGTATTGAAATATCAAAGAGAGAGAGAGGAAGAGAGAAGAGAGAGAGAGGAGAGAGAGAAGAGAGAGAGAGAGATGGAGGAGAGTGAGAGAGAAAGAAAGAGAGAAGAGAGAGAGAGAGGAAGAGAGAGAGAAGAAGAGAGACACGAGAGCAAGTACGAGAGAGAGTGAGTGAGAGAGTGAGAAAAGAGAATGAAAGAGGAATTGAGCAGGAAGAGAGAGAAAAGACAGGAAGAAAGAAGAAAAAAAAGTCCCTCTCCGCATTCGCGTCGGGTTTTCATACCACGTACTTGAAAATACGTCAGCTGAGAGGAGCCACGCAACCTGGCCCCGGGACGCCTGGCCAACCCCCCAACCCTCCCCCACCCCCAGGCGATAATTCCCAAAAAACAAAAAAATTACAAACCCTAGTAATTGAAAGATATTCAAAAGCAACCCTCAGAAAGCACTTTGGATTGAATAATTTTAAATAAATAATGGTGTGCTCCAACCTCCCACGGTGAGAGTGATCGTCACATACGGCTCTTAGTAATCTACCATGATTACACATGGAAAATAAAGTCCCATCACTCTAATACATGAACAACGTGAAATGTGTTTTTTGTGTTACTATAATCCCTCGACTGAATCAAATTTTCCACTTTGCACAGTGCTGTTTATACATGTCTTCAAATGACAGTGATGATAATGATCAATTATACAACATGCAATTTACCGAGATGAACTTAAATGATAACCATAAACTGCATAAGTGGATAGTTTTGTAATCCCTCGATGAATCTCGATACGATGAAGGAGAAGCCCTGTAAATAGATTATATGTGGCGATGTAAGATCGCGTAGCTCCGTGCTGGGGTTGAAAAAGAAGCTTAAGCTAGAGGAGTGTCAACTTACTAGCGCCAATTTTAAGAGTGTATATTGCTCTGGATTCAAGATCTTGGTATTCTTACAATTGTTCGAGAAATTACTAATTGTATAGAGTCTATTGGATGGGTTTTTGTGGAGGGGTGCCCCGGGAGGGTGGAGGGGGTTGGGGGTGGGGGGAGGGATCTGAAACCTCTCGGGAAACCCTCAATTATTTCTCTCAATTCTATAATCTCGCCTTCTTTTTTCCATTCATCGCATTTGTCTGGCCGACAATGCAATTGCTTTTGGCTATGACTAACCTGAACATTCTCTCCTTAGTATCATGAACGAGAAAAAAGAACATTCTTCTACAATTGGTAGCCTTATCCTTCTACATACACATTCATTTGTTTCGATTGGTGTTCATTTGGCTGGTTCATTATGTGTCTCTACTGCACGTCTTCTGTTTCCTCTTTCCCGTGTCTCTTCTTACTATTTCTTTTTTCTTTTTTGCTGTTCTTTTACCTCCACATTCCTGGAGCTGTATGGTTCTTACTCTTAATTATTCTTTCTTCTATTTCCTCTTTCTCTGTCTCTTCTCTTTTTTTCTTTTCCTGTTCTTATTCATCAGATATCGTTCTTATTCCTCTTATTATTCTCTCTCTCTTCTATTCCCTCTCTCTCTTTGTCTTTTTTTTCTTTTGTTCCTATTCATCAAATATCGTTCTTACTCCTCTTTCTCACCTTTCTCTTCTTTTCATTCACTTCCAAATGCTCCTTATCGTGAGGTTGGCTTGAAGGAAGACGAGAAGAACCACAAAGAAGTAAAAGGAGTAGAAGGGAACAAAGATAAAGGTGGGAGAGAAAGAGATAAGCACAAGAAACAATAAAGAGAAGTGTTAAAAAGTGTGGGTTATTGAGAATGGAAAAAAATATATATATACAAAGGACACTCCATTTTTCTTTTCCTACCTCCTTCTCTTCATTTTCCTCCTCATCTTCTTCCTTTCCTCCTCATGGTCTTCCTCGTCTTCCACTTCTTCTCCTCTTTCTTTCCTTTCTTCTTCCTTTCCCTCCTCTTCTTTTTCTTCTTTCTTTTTTCTAATCGTCCTCCATCTTCCTCTACGTTTTTATTTTCTTCTTTTGCTTTTTCTTCCTCTTCCTCCTCCTCCTTCCTCTTCTTCTCCTCCTTCTCCTCTCCTCTTCTCTCTTCTCCTCCTTCTGCCATTTCTCCTTTCCCTTCTTCTTACTCCTCCTCTTCTTTTGCCTCTTTCTTTCTTCTCTTTTTCTTATACTTTTTCATGTTATTTTTATATTTCTTCCTCTTCAACCACCTCCTCCTTCTCCTCCTTCTTCTCCTTCTTCTTCCACCTTTTCTATCTCAGCTTTTTATTCCTCCTACGCTTTTTTTTCTTTTATTTTTTTCTCCTCTCCTTCTTCTTCCACGTCTTCTACTTCATCTGTTTATTCTTCCTCGGCCTTTTTTTTCTTCTTCTTCTCCTTCTTCTTCCACGTTTTCCTCGTCATCTTTTTATTCTTCCTCCGCCTTTTTTTCTTTTTTTCTTCTCCTTCTTCTTCCACATTTTCTATCTCAACTTTTTATTCCTCCTACGCTTTTTTTTCTTCTTTTTTTTTTTCTTCTTCCTCTCCTTCTTCTTTCACGTCTTCTACTTCATCTGTTTATTCTTCCTCTGCCTTTTTTTTTTTTTTCTTCTCTTCTTTCTCCTTCTTCTTCCACGTTTTCTACATCTTTTTAATCTTCCTCCGCTTTTTTTCTTTATTTTCTTCTCCTTCTTCCACGTTTTTTACTTCATCTTTTTATTCTTCCTCCGCCTTTTTTTTTCTTCTTCTTCTCCTTCTTCTTCCACATTTTCTACGTCATCTTTTTATTCTTCCTCCGCTTTTTTTCTTTTTTTCTTCTTCTCCTTCTTCAACATTTTCTACGTCATCTTTTTATTCCTCCTCCGCCTTTTTTTTTTCTTTTTTTCTTCTTCTTCTCCTCCTTCTTCCACATTTTCTACGTCATCTTTTTATTCTTCCTCCGCTTTTTTTCTTTTCTTTTTATTCTTCTCCTTCTTCCACGTTTTCTACTTCATCTTTTTATTCTTCCTCCGCTTTTTTTTTCTTCTTCTTCTTCTCCTTCTTCTTCCACATTTTCTACGTCATCTTTTTATTCTTCCTTCGCTTTTTTTCTTCCTTTTTTTAATTTATTCTTATTATTTTTTATTATTATTATTATTTTTTTTTTTGAGAACATGCACTTAACAACCTTGATAACACGGTGACAGTTTGCTGATGATCATTGTTCGAAAATTGACAGGTTTTCGATAATAATCATTTGAAATAAATTTACGTTGTTCATAGATCTTAAATTGAGACTCCATTATCGCATAATGATATAGTAGAATACGTATATTAATAAATAGATAAATAGATAAATAAGAATATGAATAAATATAATGAATAGAATTGATAATATCTCAACGAACGAACATCAGATAAGAAAGAAAAAGATTCATAGAAAGAGAGAGAGAGAGAGAATAAAAAGCACGAAAACAAAATAATGTGAGTGAAGAATAGAAATAATTAGAAAGAAAGAAATAGAAACAAGGAAAAAGAAGAATAAAAGATGAATGTGGAGGTCTGAATAAGTTTCTAATTATTGACTGATGGTGTCTTCTATATTTTTCTTTCTCCTTTAGTTTTGAGGTCTCTTGGCAAGTTTTTTTTTTTTTAATTAACAAAGAACAATAATTACGCTGATATTTATTTTTTTTTTTTTTTTGTTTTGTTTTGTTTCTTGTTTTCATCTCTCTCTCTCTCTCTCTCTCTCTCTCTCTCTCTTTTTTTTTTCTTTCTTTCTTTCTCTCCCATCCTCCCTCACCACTCTCTCACTCACTCTTTCTCTCTCTCTCTCTCTCTCTTTCTCTCTCTCTTTCTCTATTCACCTTTCTTCTTCTTTTACTTCCTCTTACTAATGTTTCTTTGTCATTCTCTCTCTCTCTCTCTCTCTCTCTCTCTCTCTCTCTCTCTCTCTCTCTCTCTCTCTCTCTCTCTCTCTCTCTCTCTCTCTCTCTCTCTCTCCTCTCTCTCTCTCTCTCTCTCTCTCTCTCTCTCTCTCCCTCTCTCTCTCTTCTTTCACTAACATTTCTTCAATTTTCTCACTCCATCTCCATGTTTTCTTCATTACCATACTCTTTTCAATACTTACGTTTCTCATCTCTTAACCGTCTTTTGTTCGGCGATTTTCCCCAAAAGGAACGAATAGCATATTTAAAAAAGATAAAGAAAAAATAGGAAAAGAGGTTTCTAATAGGCTACAATTGCCAAAACATAAATTCTGCTGCTTAATTGACCTTCTTAAAACGAACGGCCTATTTTTAAACCAATAGGACCGGTGCTTAGCTAAGAACGAAATGGAGAAACAAATTGCAAAATCATCTTTTTTTTTAAGAATCTTAAAGCGGCAACACCGGTTAAAAAAAAAAAAAATACGACAAAATTTGATTGAATTGAGCCAAGCCTTTGAGTCTGGGTTCGCTGAGTTGTTCGAAGGCGTCCGTCTCGTGTAAGAAACGGAGATAGGGATTGAGTTCGTGTTGGACTCGGCGCGAACCGGGGTCAGGGATCTTGAGGAGGAGCCCCTAAGGATCCCCTCCTTCTCGTCTTCTTTTCTCTCTCCTCCTTGGCCCTCGACCCCTGCTTCTCATTTCCTTTCTTGCGCTCGTCTATCTACTCTTCTTTCTCCTTTTTTCTTGTGCTTCTTTCTTTTATTTCGCTTTTACTCTCTTTCTTTATTCTCTTCTTTTGCCTTCTTCCGCTCTGTTCCCTAAGCTTTTCTCTCACCTTCTCTTCTTCCCCTTTCGCGCTCCTCTAACCTTCCCTTCTTCTCCTTCTGCCCTCTCTACCCCCCCCCTTCTTCCCCCTTCACCCTTCCTCTGTTTCCCCTTCCCCTAACCCTAAGTTCTTCTTCCCCTTCCTTCCCCCTTCACCCCTTCTCCATCCCCGTTCTCGCCCCTTCACACCTCCCTCCTCCCCTTCCTTGCCCATCTACCATTCCCCCTTCCTCCCCTCCTGCCCCTTCACCCTTCACCTGCTTCCCTTTCCCCTAAACGTTAGCCCTTCCGCCCCTTCTTCCCTATCCACGGTCTCTCTCACCTCTTTCTCGCCCCTTCACCCTCCCCCTTCCCTTTTCTTCTTTTCAACCCTCCTTCTTTTTTTCTTTCTTTCGCCTCTTCACCCTCCCCTCCTTTTCTTCCCTTTCCTTCCTCCTTCGTCCTTAACCCTAACCTAAGCCCTTCCTTCCCTTCTTCTCCATCCCCTCTTTCACCCCTCCCCCTTCCCTTCTCTCGCCCCTTCACCTATCCCCCATCTCCCTCTCTCTCCCTCATCCTCTTCCCCTTCCCCTTCCCTTTCTCGCCCTTCACCCCTACCTCCCCTCCCTTTTCTTCCCTTCCCCTCCTCCTCTCCTGTCCCCTTAACCCCCATCCCCTTCCCCCCCTTCCCTCCCCTTCCCCATCCCCTCCCCCCTATCCCTAACCCCATCCTCTCCTCCACTTTCCCTTAACCCCATCCCCTCCCCTTAACCCTCCTTCCCCCCTTCCCCTTCCCCCCACCCTCCTTCCCCTTCCCCTTACCCCATCCCTTCCCCTTCCCCCTTCCCCCTTAACCCCATCCCCTCCCCTCCCCCCCCCTTCCCCTTAACCCCATCCCCTCCCTTCCCTTCCCTTCCCCTAATCCCCCTTCCCTTAACCCCATCCCCTCCCCCTTCCCTCCCCCTCCATCCCTCCCCTCCCCCTCCCCTTAACCCCATCCCTTCCCCCCCCCCTTCCCCCTGCTTCCCTTAACCCCCATCCCCTTCCCCTTAACCCCCCCTCCCCCCTTCCTTCCCCCCTCCCCCCCTCCCCCTCCCCTCCCCCCCTCACCCTTAACCCCCTCCCTCCCCTCCCCTCCTCCCCCCCCCCCTTCCCCCCCTGCTTCCCTTAACCCTAAACCCTGCACCCTGCGCTGGACATGATGGCATCCCTGACAATACTTGATGTTTAGTAACCCTGACAGGACAATGGCGCCAGGGTGGTATCTCGGCCCGCCATCAGTGGTACTTGAGAAACAATATAAAAAAACACACACTCACGATTCCGATGACCCTTTGATGACGTCATCGCGGAGCTGGCACGAGGCAGGTCATGGGGGGTCGGAGGTCAGGCAGATCGAGAGGAGGGGAGGAGTGGGAAGAAAAGAAGAGGAAGAGGCGGGGTGGTTGGGGAAGGGTTGGGGGAGGGGTTGGGGAAGGGTATGGGGGGGGGGAAGTGGGAGTGTCTTTTCACAGGTCATAATAGGTCACACGTCGCATGCGCATAGAAACATTACCGTTCTTTCATGAGAAAAGCTTGACTTCAAATCCTTATATGAAGGATTTTTTTTGATCGAAGAATAGACACCCCTTCACCCCCCCCCCCCAAAAAAAAAAAAAATCTTTTCCTTCAAAAAATCGAAAAAAATCTGGAAATATCGAGACGAAGACAGGTGAAAAAAAGGAAAAAGAAAAAAAAAAAAAATGGGTATTTCCATCTTTAATGTTATTCTGTGATGAGAACATTTTGCCTTTTACGTCAGCACCAAATATATTCATTCTGAAGATCACTTCTGCGCCTCTTCCTGAAGTCATACACCTGAAGCAAAACAAACAGAGGAAAGACGGTAAACAAAACAGAAAAAAACGAAGAATTATGAAACAAGAATTGCATTCAATTAACATTTTTAACAATGTCTTTATTTTGACGTGTCTTTAAAATTTGTTCATACTATTGTTATACTTATGCATTAATAACATAAGTTGAGGTTATATATACAGTCGCATATACGTCATAACCTCCCTGAATTCTTATTGATATAGGAATATATGTATAAGTATGTCCTAAAAAATAAATAGATAAATAAATAAATAAATATAAAATAACTAAAAATAAAATGATAACAAAACGTAAATAAAACATAGATAAATAAATACAAAATGAATGAATAAACAAAAACGTAAAAATGAATTATATTTTTCTGTTCACATCCTCTGAACAAGAGCTTCCCCGACCCTCTCTCTGTCTACCAATCCAAAACACGTTGATAATAACAACCTCAAACAAAATAATCACCCGGGGAAAAATGGCCATGTTTACGATAAAGTTTTCCCCAAAGGTAAACATCATTATTACTTCGTTATAACTCGCACATCAGCGCCAGAGCGAAGCAAGGAGGAGAGTGATCCCAAGACATCATTATCAGGGACGTCCTCTGTGTGATCTAAATTCAGCCTCAGATCGCATCTCCCTTCGTGTCAAGGCTTTTGAAAAATTGTCTTGCTCGTAGGATTTCTTTGCAACTTTTTTTTTAATTATTTTTAGTCTGTCTTGTTATTTTTATTTATCGATTTGTTTACTTTTATTTATTTATTCATCTGTTTATTTTATTATTATTATTATTATTATTATCATTTTTTATTATTGTTATTAATATTGTTATTATTATTATTATTATTATTATCATTACTATTATCATCATTATTATTATTATTGTAATTGTTATTATCATTATGGTTATTATTATTATTATCATTATTATTATTCATATTATTATATCATGACTATTATTATTATCATTACTATTATAATTAAATTATNACAATAATAAAGAATAAATAAGAAAGTGCAGAATGATAGGATGTAACTGGACGAACAAAAGAATGAGAAAAGTCGACAAACGATACAAAGATAATACCAAAAAAATTAAATAGAAACAAGGAGAGGGAGAGAAAAAAATACGAAATAAGAGAATACAAATAAATGCTGAATACGCAGAAAAAAGAAAAAAAAAAAAAAAAAAAAAAAAAAAAAAAAAAAAAAAATATGATATATATATATTATATATATATATATATTATATATATATATATATATATATATATTGTCGTATTTGTGAACATTTTTGTGACGACTTTTGTGGTGATGACGAGGAAGAAAATGGAGCTACGGATTATTTTGATTATAAACCTCCTCTTTTTTTTTTTGGGGGGGGGGGTGGGGGGGGCAGGGAGGGCGTGAGGGAGTCTTTTTAAAGAAAACCTCTTTTAAAAAAGTGTGTTGTCGGTGGGAGGGGGTGAGGGGTTGAGGGAGAGAAATTGTAGGTTTGGAGTGTTTGCGAAAGAGAGACGATATGAGATGTAAGAGAAAGAGATAGATAGATAGAGAGAGGGAGAGGGACACAGAGAGAAGAGAGAGAAAGAGAAGGAGAGGAAGAGAAGAGAGAAAGAGAAAAGAGAGAGAGTGGAGAAAAACGGAGAGAAGGAGAGAGAGAGAGAGAGAGGGACAGGGAGAGAGAGAAAGAAAAAGAGAGAGAGAGGACAGAGACAGGGACAGAGAGAGAAAGAGAAGTGAGAGAAGACAGAAGTGAGAAAGAGAAGATATTCAAAGCGTAACTTACATATTTATTTACATTACATTAATTATTATTACCAAATGTACGTTTATGTGTGTACACGAAAATACATTCATGTGAGCGAATAAAAATTCATCCGACATCAAAAGTTGCCAACACTCACAATTTTACCAACAATTTTTTTTTAATTATATTTCACCTTTATATACAAATGTTTATATTATTATATATGTAATCTATATCTGTAGCTATATCTATATATCTATACCTGCATCCATATTTGCCATCACCAGTATACGTTTATCTATATACCTATCTATTACACACACACAAACACACACATACACACACACACACACAGCACACATACACACACACACACACACACATATATATAATATATATATATATATATATATATATATATATATATATATATATAATATTATATCATATATATATGTATATATATGTTATATATATATATATATTATATATATATATATATTATATATATATTATATATAATATGTATATAATAAAATATATATGTATATATTATAATGTATATATATATATGTATATATATATATATATATTATATATATATATTATATACATATATATGTATTTTCATATACTTCTCTCTCCCTCTCTCCCTCTCTCTCTCTCTCCTCTCCCTCTGTCTCCTCCTCTCTCCCTCTCTCTCTCTCCTCTCCCTCTCCCTCTTCTCTCTCTCTCTCGCTCTCCTCCTCTCCTCCTTCCTCCCTTCTCTTATCATTATATCAATATGGCATGTATGTACAACATAAACGTGACTTGGCCAGTGTGGCATGAAACAACGGTGCCCCTATATATCCGAAAATAAAATAAGGTTAGTCTCCCAACCGTGAAGAGATAAGATCCCATTTTCTTTTTTTTCCGTCTTTCATTCTCGTTTTCTTTCTTTTCCGTTTTTTTGTTCCGTCCGTCTTTTCTCTTCGGATTTCCAAGAGATTAGGTCATAAATTAACCTAAAAATAGGGGTAAAAAATGAAAGAAAATCCAGGTCGGTTTTTTCTCCTATTTTTTAAAAAGAAGTTTTAACGATTTTTTCATGTTTTTTTGAATTTCGAAAACGGGAAGAATAGAAAGTTAGGTTGATAATAAGTGATTGTATGAGGATATTTTACTTAAAAGAACCGAATTTCATTTAATAAAACCATCATTTATACTCCCAATGAGCTCATTTTATTTCACACAACCACACACACAACACACACAACCACCCACACACACAAACACACACACACAACACACACACACACACACACACACACACACACACACACACACACACCACGCACACACGCATACATCTCCCTTCTTCCTCATGCATTATCTTTATCATTCTCTATCCTTCTTTCGGATATTATCGGTAATTCAGTAATTATCGCTTTCGTCATTGGTAACTATCGTAATTATCGTTTGACAATAATTTTTGAAAGAATGAAATAGGGGGAGGGAGAGAAAAAATAAGAATAGGATGATAACAGAAGAAGATAAAATGATAAAAGAAGATTATTTGTAAAAAAAAGATGAATGAGAGAAAAGGAAATCAAGAATAGATAGAGAAAAAATAGATTAAGTAATAAAGAATTAGATTAAGAGAAGAATTAGATTAAGCAATAAAGCAATAAGGAATATATAAAAAAGATAACAAAGTCATAGCAGATAACAATAACAAACAGAAAATGGGAAGAAAAAGAAAACGAGAAACAGTAGATCGCAAAAGAAAAGGGAAAATAAGCGATGACGTAACAGGACGAAGGAGGAGGGAGCAAAGAGCGTGGTAATAATAGCGATAATGAGGATAAGGAGGAGAAAGGCGGGAATAGCCAAAATAAAAATAAAAAATGAAATGAAAGGAAAATGCAGAAAGTAAAGGATGAAAATGCAAAAAAAGAATTAAAAAAAATCAAAATCACGAAAAAGGAGGAAAAGAAAACGACGTAAAGATAAGAAAAAATGACGAAGAGAGAGGAGAGGGAAAGTATAATGATTTTTAAGAAACGAGGGAATGAGAAAGAAAAAAAATAGACGAAGAAATAATAAAAATAAAAAACGTGTTCAGGAAAAAGACGCATAAAAAAATAACGAAGAGAGAGGAGAGGGAAAGTATAATAATTAAAAAAAGAGGGAAAGATTATGAAACAGAGGAACAAATAATAATAAAAAAATAAAGAGGAAGTCAGGAGAATCGTGAAAGACATTGGTGAAAAGTGTGAATGGGAGAGACTGACCACACGGGGGGGGGGAGAGGAAGAGGGGGAGGGTTAAGGAAAGAGAGAAATATATATATAAATAATTATATATATATATATATATATTATATATTATATATTATATAATATATATATATATATATATATATATAGAGAGAGAGAGAGAGAGAGAGAGGAGAGAGAGAGAGAGACAGAGACAGACAGAGAGAGAGAGGGAAGGAGGTGGGTAGGAAGAAATGGAGAGAAGAATGGGGAGGGAGAGAGAAAGAAAGAGAGGGAGTGGGAGGTGTTAAGGAGAAAGATATATATATATATATATATATATATATATATATATATATATATATATATATAGATTATTAGAGAGAGAGAGAGAGAGAGAGAGAGAGAGAGAGAGAGAGAGAGAGAGATTAGGAAAGGAGAGGTTGGGGGGAAAGAAAGAGGTGATTAAGATGAGAGAGAGAAAGAGAGAGCGAACGAAACGAGAAAGAGAGAGTGAGAGAGAGACAGACAAACAGACAAAAAGTACCGTTCTTTAAGCCGTGACTATCACAATAATTTAAAACCGAAAAAATAGTCTGGACTCTTATTTATTCCATAAAAAAAATAATAAATAAATAAATAAATAGCAGGGAAATTAAGATATTTGATTAAAGGTAATAATGATGATGATGATTATGATGATAATTACTATTATGATATCATTATTTACATGAGTTGTAATAGTATCATTGTTATTTAATGATAGTAATAATGATAATGATAGTAATAATGATTCTAACGTAAATGATGACAATGATAATAAAAATAATGACTAATAATGATGATAATGATAAGTAATGACAATAGTAATGATGATTATGATAATAATAACAATGATAATAATAATGCTAATAATAATAGTGATAATAACAACAATGATGATGATAATAAGAACAATAATAAAAATCAAATATGATGATAATAATAACAATAGCAAAATGATAACAGTAATGAAAACTGCAAAAACCGCAACAATGATAAATTTAATTCAGATAATACACTCATTTGGAACCGAAAGTAAACAATCTCGATTATGCGACGGTTTCCGTGTTGTAACCGACGTGAAACAATGAAAGAAAACGGGAAGTGAATTTGAAATGAAACGGTTACGTTGTTTTATGAATTTTGAAGACAAGTGAAAGTTAGATGCATATAAAAATATAGTTTGTTTTTTTGTTTTTGTTTTTTTTAATCAGTGTTGCAAACGGTGACGTTAAAATGATTGTTGATGGTTTAGGAAAAGATGAATGCATTATTGTAATTGTGTTGGGAGTATATAGTTTACTTGTGATATATTTGTGATTAATATTATTTATTGTTAGTACTGCGGTATTGCTGTTATTTAATTAAAATAATTACAATGATAATCATCATTAGTTTATATTCATATTAACAATAACGATAATAACAGCGGTTGTAAAATCCGAAAAAAATATTAACAGTGCAAGAAAGAACAATGATAAATGAAAATAATGATGATTAAAAGCACAATTGACAACAATGATGTGTTCATTTTTTGAGTAAAGACTTAGATTTTTTTTTCAAAAATTAGACCGCCGAAAAAAAAAGAATTCCAATTTGCGCGCCAAAAATATGTCACGTGATGTAGCATTTTCCCGCAGTCATCAGATGTCATTGTGCGTGTGCGTGCGTGTGTTTTTGTGTGTGTTGTGTGTGTGTGTGTGTGTGTGTGTGTGTGTGTGTGTGTGTGTGTGTAAGGGGGTCGTATGTGTGTGTGGGGGGGGGGGGTGCGTGTGTGTGTGTAGTGTGGGGTTCATGGTGTGTGTGTGCAGGTGGTGCGTATGTGTGTGTGTGCGTGTGTAAGGGGAGGTGCATTTGTGAGTCTGTGTGTGTATTCGTACTGGTGGAAGATCCGTATGTTTTGTATGTATGTATACTATTATTATCATTATTATTATTATTATTATTATCATTATCGTTATTATCATTATTATCAATGTTCTTATCATTATTTTCATTATCATTATTATCATCATTATTATTATCCTTGTTGCTTTTATTATCATTATAATAAAAATAATGTTACCAATTATCATTAATCATCAATGATAGTATCATTATCATTATCATTGTTGTTTTCTTTTGTTGCTGTTGCAGTTATTATTATTATTGTTATTATTATTATCATTATTGCTATTATTATTATTAATATTATAATGATCATAATTATTATTATCATTATTATTATCATTATCATCATAATTACTATTATTACTATTATTAGTATTTACTGTTATTATTGTTATTGTCATCACTGTTATTCTTAATTATTACTGTCAATATCGCATAAACAGCATATTTTACCATAACTTTTTTCTTTCTTTTTTCTTCTCCTCTCCCCCCCCCCAAGAATTAAAAAAATAAAAAAACCCCCCAAAAAAAGAATGAATTTTAAACCGACGCCATTTTGTGAAAGTCCGGAGGTGACATTTCAAATAAATTATGATTTTGCTCTTCTTTGAAAATGCTTTGCGTCGTCTGCAAAGGCTTGGAGCATTTACTTTGTAACTTGTGTTTTTGTGTTTTTATTTATTTGTTTATTTTCTTTCTTTCTTTCTTTTTCTTTTTTTATTTCTCTTTTTTGTGCTTTTTACTTTTTTTTTTTCATTTTTTCTATCTTTTTTTGTCACGCATTTTTTAGTTAAAGTTTGTTCCTTTTTTATTTCTCTCTCTCTCTCTCTCACATATACTATATATTATGATATATATATATATATATATATATATATATATATAATATATATAGATATATATGTATATATATATATATGTATATATGTATATATATATAATATATGTGTTTATACACATATATATAATAGTGTGTGTGGTATCTGTGTGTATCTGTTGTATTGTATGTGTTAATAATGTGTA
>NW_020869885.1:218906-223906 GCF_003789085.1 Penaeus vannamei
ATCATAGAAGCAGGAATGAATAGGATTTTAAAAACTATGATGATAGGAGACGAGATAGGAGGAAAAAGATATAACGAATATAAAGATAAGATAATAAGCGCCGGTAAATTTATCCTCAGTTAAATTTAGATTCTTTGGGGAACAATCTCTATTTTTTTTTTTTTTTTTTTTTTTTTTTTTTTTACTTTTTCTGACATTTTCTTTGGCTACATTGTGAAGAAATATTTTATTTCCGAGGGTTGCTGGTATATATATATATATATAATATATATATATATTATATATGTAATATATAATATATATATATATATATATATATATATATATATATATATATATATATATATATATATATATATATATATATATATATATATATTATATATATATATATATATATATATATATATATATATATATATATATATATTATATATAATATATATTATTATATATATATATATATATATATATATATATATATATATATATATATATATATATATATATATATATATATATATATATATATATATATATATATATATATATATATATATATATATATATATATATATATATATATATATATATATATATATATATATATATATATATATATATATATAATATATATATAGATATGATAGATTATCCTTAAATCTGAACAGCAAGTACAGGAACAAGCTGAAAATGTTAGGCTAAGAACATTCGAATGAGCACTCACTCACTTCCTCTCTCTCTCCTCTCTCTCTCTCTCTCTCTCTTTTCCACCGCCCCCCCTTTTTTCTATCCCCCTATTCTCTTTCTTGTTCTCTCTCTCCGCTCATTCCCCTCTCTCTTTAGCTCTCAATCCATCTATCTATTTATTTCTATCACTATCTCTATCTCTCTCCCTTCTCCCTCTCCCTCTCCTCTCCCTCTCTCTCCTCTCCTCTCTCTCTCTCTCTCTCTCTCTCTCTCTCCTCTCCTTTCTCTCTCTCTCTCTCTTTCTCTCCCTCTCCCTCTCTCTCTCTCCCTCTCCCTCTCCCTCTCCCTCTCCCTCTCCCTCTCCCTCTCTCTCTCTCTCTCTCTCTCTCTCTCTCTCTTTCTCTTTCCCTCTCCCTCTTCTCTCTCTTCTCTCTCTCTTTCTTATATATATGTATGTATGTATGTATGTTTGCCCTTATCTCTGCATATAGCATTCAAGGGAAAATACTCAAAACAATAAGCCAATGTACGTAACGTAAATATTCAGGGGACTTAACTCTGATCCACTTAGCTGTAAAATATTCACGCTTATTAATCCTGTTACTTCGAAAGCAACATACACCAGGCAATGGTTGATTTTTTTTTCTTTTTTTTATAAGCTTTGTAGTAAATGTCAGTCTGACCCAAGCATGCTGGGTGAAATATTCAAGTTCATAACTGCCAAGTTCCTTTTATATTCATTTACTTATTTGTGTGTTTGTGTGTAATGCCATTGAAATTTATTGCGCAATCGTTTCAGAGATAGTTGTGATTGCATGCCACAGGACCGGCAATAAAAGTGATAGGCTAACGCAGGATTTTAAATTCCTTTAGCTAAAATGTCAAGGAAAAAAATCGTTTCTATTTTGTTATCTGTTTCCGGCTCTCTGTATGTGTTTCTCTAAATGGATTGTTGAAATTCATTAGATAATGAAATGCTTTATGTGTGATTCTCTAAATCTAATAAAGTTTATTAGATCATGATATCTTGTAGATATCATCCCCACCCCCCCCCCACCCCCAAAAAAATGCATCTTACCACTGATGTAAAACAAACAAAATTTCGCAAACAGAATGCATAGAAACAAGAGTAAGTCTTGATTAACCTCCAAACAAAACAGATAATAATGATGATAACAATAATAACGACATGATGATAATTACTATAATAATAGTAATAATAATATTAATATTATTATTATATTATTATTATTATTATTATTATTATTATTATTATTGTAATTATTGGATGATGATACTCAAAATGATGATTAGCATTGTAAAGATAATGATAGTGATAATGATAATGATTAGAACAGTAATACCAATAACAATAATATAGTAACAATAATAATAATCATAATGATAACAATGACAGCAACAATAACAATAATGACAATAGTAATGATAATAATAATAAAAATGACTATAATAATGATAATGATACCAATTATAATAATCATAATAGTAAAAATAAAAATAAATGGATGATAGTAATAATAGAAATGATGCTAATCAAAATAACTATAATAATCATAATAACTATAATAATAAGAAGAAGAAGATTAAATTAAGCAATGCTTTTCAAAAGAAAAAACATTTGTCATTAAACATCTAACCTTCCTCAACAACAACAGCTATTTCATCATTCGGGCGCAAATTACATTTAGTTTCGTGTTGAATTTCGGGGCTAAATCTGAACATAAATTCACGTGAAGTTTTTCTTTCTCTCTCTCTTTCTTTCTTTCTAATTTTCCATTTTCTTTTTTTTTCGTTCTTTTAGAATTAGTGATAAGCTAACGGCACTGTCAAATATCTGTACATTCACTCACTCTATTTTTTTTCTTTCTCTCTCTTTCTTTCTTTCTAATTTTCCTCTTTTTTCGTTCTTTTAGAATTAGTGATAAGCTAATGGCACTGTCGAATATTTGTACATTCCCTCACTCTATCTTTTTCTCTATCTCTCTTTCTTTCTTTCTAATTTTCCTCTTGTTTCGTTCTTTTAGAATTAGTGATAAGCTAATGGCACTGTCGAATATTTGTACATTCACTCACTCTATTCAGTCGATCGACACCCAATGGCGTCCTCCGGTAAGGCTTCATCAAAATTTCCATAGAACTTTTCTACGTGTTGGTTTCTGCCTTGTAACTGTACCGGAAAACTGCACCAGGAAGTCATGCCACTTACCGGAGAATTCCCTCAAGTTCCTGTTAGTTAGACCTTTGCAGCAGCAGTCTTTAGGGAAAAGGCTGTGGTCCCATTCCTAAAACCTGGTGAAGATGCTACCAATCTTAGGGAATTGCAGACCATTTCTCTTACTATTTTTTCTGGCAAAGTGGATTAGGCGAAATGGGCGAGGGTCTTGGTGTTTCCCCTCCCACTCTTACTCCCACTCCTACTCTACTACTCCCACTCCCACTCTTATTCCTTCTCCCACTCCTCTTATTCTTTCTTCCACTCCTACCCTTATTCCTACTTCCACTCCAACTCTTAGCTTATTCCCACTCCTACTCTTATTCCTTCTCCCATTCCTACTCCCACTCCCACTCTTATGCCTTCTCCCATTCCTACTCTTATTCCCTCTCCCACTCCTACTCCCATTCCTACTCTTATTCCTTCTCCCACATATCCTTCTCCACCTCTTACTCCCACTCCCACTCTTATGCCTTCTCCCACTCCCACTCCTACTCCTACTCTTATTCCTACTCCCATTCCTCTGAATAGCCAGTTCATCGGAAATGTTCTCTATTCCACGAGTTTATCTTCTGTAGTAATCAAGTTCCCACCCCTGAGGAGTTGGCACCCCCTTTAAATACCTGCAGGTGACCATGTGACTGAGCAGCTCTGAACAGTACCTTATCCATTCATCTGGGGTTTCTCAGTTTTGAGCATAGAATCAGGAATTTTGCTTCACTAAAGTATCTTCTTGTAAAGTATCTTATTTTCTAAGGATGCCAGTATCCTCCGTTGTTTGACCGGTCCTTCACTGCCTGATATCCCACCTTGCTTTATTTTCTTCTTATTTAAACCCCTTTTCAAGTCCCCTTATTGCTACTTTGCCCATGTTCGATTTGCATTCTTCAATTCTTTTCTAAATCGTTTTAGTTTGGTATTAAGGCAGCTTCATCGTCTCTCATGAAGTGTATTGGTTACTGTAGCTGTGTTACGGAGACAGTGAATACTTATTTAATTTTGTTTTTAAAGATTACTAGTATTCTGTTTTATATCATGATCATGATCATTATCATTATCCTCACTATCATCATTATTATTGATATCATTGATGTCTTCATTGTCAGCATTACTCATATTAACTCATTTACCGTTATTGTTGCTATTTTGTTTACTAATAATGATAATAATAAATAATAATAAATTATAGCAATAATAATATAATGATAATAGTAATGATGATATGATGATGATGATAATGATAATTATAATTGTAATAATGATAATAATAATAGTATTGATGAGAAGTAAGTATAGTAATAAGCAATAATAGTAGTAATACTAATAATGATAATGATAAGAGTGATGATAATAATAATAATAATAATAATATGATAATATAAATAATAATAATAATGATAATAATAATAATATAATAATAATAATGATAAATGATTATCATTCATCATCATAACTGATAACAATAATAACAATGATAATAATAATAATAATAATAATAATAATAATAATAATAATAATAAATAGCAATGAATAATAAGTAATAATATTGATAATAATGATATCATCATCATTATAATAATGATAACGATAACAATAATGATGACGGTAATCATAATGCTAATGATATTGATCATTACAATAATAAATATAAAGATAATGATAATGATATTAGTATAACAGTAATAGTAAAGAAAATAAAAGTAATGATAGTAACACCAATAATAATCCAAACGTAATTATAATGATCATGAGGATGATTTTGACGACGACGATGATGATGAAAATGAGGAGGAGGAGGAGGAGGATTTTGATGAAGAAGTGATGATGAAGATGATGATAATGATGATAATTAATCTTAATCTATTTGCCTCTCATTTTCCTCTCACTTGCTTCTCCTTATCTACCCCTCTTATCTTTTTTTTCCCCAGGACCTCCGAAGAAGAGCGAGTTCAGAAGAGCCAGATCGCCCAGACATTTCAGCACTGTCTTGACCTCAGCAACGTCTTGAGGAGAAGACAGCCAGCAGCGATTCATTACCGCTTTAAGCTCCGCCCCTTTTTCCTCCCCGTAATTTTTT
>NW_020869885.1:226634-234134 GCF_003789085.1 Penaeus vannamei
TACTTGAATCAATTTCATTTTTCCTCCTCTCTGTCTGTCTCTCTCTCTCTCTCTCTCTTTGTTTGTTTTCTCTCTCTCTCTCTCTCTCTCTCTCTCTCTCTCTCTCTCTCTCTCTCTCTCTCTCTCTCTCTCTCTCTCTCTCTCTCTCTCTCTCTCTCTCTCTCCTTCCCTCCTTTCTCTCTCTCTCCTTCCCTCCCTTCTCTCTCTCTCTCTCTCTCTCTCTCCCTCTCTCTCTCTCTTTCTCTTTCTCTCTCCTCTCTTCTCTTTCTCTCTCTCTCTCTCTCTCTCTCTCTCTCTTCTCTCTCTCTCTCTCTCTCTCTCTCTCTCTCTCTCTCTCTCTCTCCCTCTCCCTCTCCCTCTCCCTCTCCCTCTCCCTCTCCCTCTCTCCTCTCCCTCTCCCTCTCCCTCTCTCTCTCTCTGTCTCTCTCTCTCTCTCTCTCTCCATTATTAATTACACACTTCTTTAAATCTAAGCTCTAAGTAATGTTATAGAAATCCCAACATCTGATCTCCAATTTTCCTTACTCGAACTTTTCAGATTCGTGTACACATGGAACAACACCGTGTACACATGTGCTCAAAACGTACACGCAAACGGTACTATTCCTCACCAACACGCGCTCGCTCATGATAACAAATGCACACGATGAACAAAGACCAAATGCACAAGGATATTTGTTCAGACAAGAACGTTTATGTGATATTCGTTAACAGAAGGAACACGAATAGGTTCTGTAGATGAACAAGAAAACACATAAATGCTACAGAAATAAGTGAACACCAAATAAAATTATTTGTCTATGATATATCAAATATTATGTATAACGATTTGATCTATTAATAAATGATAAGTTTTTTATCAGTCTCGAGAGATTAAAGTGTGACTGACATCATTAATAGAATCATAAAGATGAATTGATAGGTAAAGGAATGAATTATTACATCCGTGAATAGTAATATAAATAATATTCCTTGATTTTGAAAAATATATACATATATAAATAAATAAATAAAGTCACATCGATAAACAAAAGGAATTGATATTCACATCGATAAATGATGATATGAATCCCATTTTCAATTTTTTCAAAAGGAATAATATTAAAACAGATACCATTCTCAATTTTTCCACCCAAAAAAATAATAGTTACCCCCTAATATAAATATATTACGTCATCCTTTTATATTCAACAACGAAAACGGGATTAGATGTTACTCTCATAATCTAGATTGTTTTTTCAGAAGGATTTCCATGTTTACCAATCTCCTAACGCGAGTTCAGACATGCAAACATATCTCACACATACAGCCGCTCGTGGAAACATGTATACACACACATACAACATATGCAGGGCTTACTGACACGTGTACATGTCTGAGTGTCGAAAGAGGCCCACGTGGTATATACACATGATCGTATAAATGCACATACAACGCTGTTTTTAAGGTAAATGAATATAAACGAATTAATTTACAAAGAATATACATACTCACAAAGAATAAGTGTACACATGTTGAGTGATACAAATCTGTAAAAACACATATGCATGTATAAGAACTCAAAAATAAACATATGCACAGATACGAACACAAAAACATAAGCGAAGACGAACACAGAAAAGAAGACAAAGCACAGATACGAACACAGTAAAATACAAATGCACACCTACGAATTCGCAAAAAGATGAACAGATTCGAACACAAAGTAATGCGCAGATGCGAACAAACAAACAAAAAGCACAAATGCGTGGATACGATCACATACAAAAAAAAGAAAAAAATACATACACGAACGCACTAGAAAAACACAAATGTGCAAATGCGAACACAAACACATTTGCACAGATACGAATTGTGAAAGTATTTGCACAGATACGAACACACACAAGAAAAAGAAACAAACGCATGGATACGAACGCACAACAGCTTGCGCAGATACGAACACGCAAACAAGAAAAAAACAATTTCACAGATACGAGTACAAAGAAAAAAAAATGTAAATCCGAACACACAAGAAAAAGATGTACGGATACGAAAAAAAGACACAAACACGCGTATAAGAACACAAAAACATAGATACGGACTCACAAGAAAAATACTGAAATGCACAGATACGAACACACAAGAAAAAAAAGAAAGAACAAATGCACAGATACGGACATACGCAAGAAAAAAATACAAATGCACAGATACGAACACACACAAATGCACAGATACGAACACACAAGAAAAAACACCAGATACGAACACACACAAGAAAAAACACAATGCACAGATACGAACACACAAGAAAAAACACAAAATACACAGATACGAAAAAAAAAAACAAAAAAAAAACGCACAGATACGAGCACACAAAAAACACAAATGCACAGATACGAACACACCCAAGAAAAAAACACACACAAATGCACAGATACGAACACACAAGAAAAAACACACAAATGCACAGATACGAAACACACCCAAGAAAAAAACACACAAATGCACAGATACGAACACACCCAAGAAAAAACACACACACAAATGCACAGATACGAACACACCCAAGAAAAAAAACACAAATGCACAGATACGACACACACATGCACAGATACGAACACACAAGAAAAACACAAATACACAGATACGAACAAAAAAAACAAAACAAAAATACACAGATACGAGTACACAAAAAACACAAATGCACAGATACGAACACACAAAAAACACAAATGCACAGATACGAACACACAAGAAAAAAAAAGCACACACAAATGCACAGATACGAACGCAGAAACGCACAGATACATAAGCACAGACAAAACGCGCGCCATTCACCTCTGTTCCCATTGTAATTACCAAACCCTCGTCGCTGAGAGAGAAACACAAAAACAAAACAGAATTATGTTGTTCATCATGATCAGCGAAATTATTAAAGTTTACGGTGATCGATCGCTTTTTGAGGCCGAAGGTGAATGCAAATTACTTCAAGAGACCGTTATTGATGCGTCGGGTGGCGTCGAAGATTTAAAAAAAAATTGTCCCCTGTAGTTCGTTATTTTTTTCTTTTTTCTTTATTTCTTTTTTTCTTTTTTTTTATTTTTTCTTTTTTCTTTATTTATTATTTTCTTTCTTTTTTTTGTACTTTTTGTAGTTCGTTATTTTTTTCTTTCTTTCTTTTTCCTTTCTTTCTTTCTTCTCTTTCTTTTCTTTCTTTTTTTACTAATCACGTCTCTTACCTCTACTCCCTGTTTCTTATTTCTCTCTTTCTATTTCTTTCTTTTTCTTTCATTTAACGTTCGTCCATTTTTTTATATGATTACATACATATAACATAATCGAACCTAACCTAACAACGGCAGGAACCTTATTCATGTTGACAAATGTAGAAAAGGTATGAATGAGAACGAATATCTTCACAATACAAGAGATGTATTCGACCGGTTTCGAATATATCTTTGTTATAAATACATGACGAATTTCTGACGAAGATATATTCGAAACCGGTCAAGATATTAATTTCTCATTCATACCTTTTTACTAACAACTTAATCATGTTGTTGTTGTAATTATTATTATTATTGTTGTTGTTTTTATTATTATCACTATTGTCATTATTAGTATCATTGTTATTGTTATTATTGTTATTATTACTAGTATTATTGCCACTGTCATTATCATTATTATGGTCATTACAATTATCATCGTTATCATTATTGCAATTGCTTATATCGTCATCAATATTATCATATCTTAATATCATCATTAGTATTATTATCATTATTTCTGTTGTTGTCATTATCATTATCATTGCTACTTTAATTGTTTTCACTAGTATTATCATTAAATAAATTATCTTTATAATTGTCATAATCATTAGCATGAGAATTATCATTATTAGAATTATCATTACTATTATTATAATCATTATCATTATTTATATCATTACTATCATCATTATTAGCGCTATTATCATTATCATTATAATTATTATTATTGTCATTATTATTGCTGTTGTTATAATTATTATTGGTATAATTATTATTATCATTATTATCATTACTTCATCATTATTAATATCATTATTATTTTTATCATCATTGTTATTATGTAATTATTAGTAGTAGTATTATCATCATCATTATCATTATTATTATTATTATTATTATTATCATTATATTATATTATTATATTATTATATTATTGTTATTATTATTATTATTGTTATCATCATTGTTATTAATATTATTATAACTATAATCATTATTATAATCATCATTGTCATTATCACAATTATTGTTGTTGTCGTCGATGTAGTAATCATTATCATTATGATTATTGTTGTTATCATAATTGATAATGTTATTGTCCTTGTTATCATTATTCTTATTAGTACCGTCGAAGATACTATCAGTAATGCCAATACTACTACTTTTGTTTTAGTTGTTTGTTGCTGTTGTTATAATGATTATTATCATCACTATCACTATCGTTACTATCATTACCATCATCACTATTGTTATTATCGTTGTTATCATTGTTATTATTGTTATACTTATTATCATCATATTATTATAGTTTTCTTTAGTATTTTGACAAGTAAAATCATCATTGCTTATCAAAATTTTTGTTGCTTAAAAAAAAAAAAAAAAAAATAGACAGGCAGATATAGATAAATATTGATAATATTCTCTAAAAGGAAATAAAATATATATAGATAGATAGATAGATATACAGAATTATCTAAAATTCTTAAAAGAAGAAATTAAACCCAAACATATACATAAAAATCAATAAAAAGAAGAAATAAAAAAATAAAAAAAAAAACATACACAGCCATACGTAAATAAAGATATTTTTAAAAATCGAAATAAAAAAGTAGAAAAAGAAAAGAAAAGAAAAAACGCCATTAGAAATATAATTAAGTCTCTAGCGCCGCCATTTAATTATCTCTCCCATATTCGAAGCTGTTTTCATTTCTATAATCAATTGAATTTTGCCTCTTAATGCTTCGAGGCCAAACGGAAGCCGAGGAGAGAAGGGGAGGCAAAAATAATAAGAGAAAAAAAGTGATAAGTATTAATATTTTTTCGCTCTCTCTTTCCTTCTTCCTCTCTCTCTCTTTTTCTTTCTCGGTTTTTCTTTCTAGCTTTTTCTCTTTCTTTTTCATTTCTTTCTCTGTCTGTCTGTCTGTCTCTCTCTCTAGCTTTCTCTCTCTCGCTTCTCTCTCTCTCTCTCTCTCTTCTCTCTCTCTCTCTCTCTCTCTCTCTCTCTCTCTCTCTCTCTCTCTCTCTCTCTCTCTCTCTCTCTCTCTCTCTCTCTCTCTCTCTCTCTCTCTCTCTCTCTCTCTCTCTCTCCTCTTTCTCTCTCTCTCTCTCTCTCTCTCTCTCTCTCTCTCTCTCTCTCTCTCTCTCTCTCTCTCTCTCTCTCTCTCTCTCTCTCTCTCTCTCTCTCTCTCTCTCTCTCTCTCTCTCTCTCTCTCTCTCTCTCTCTCTCTCTCTCTCTTTCTCTTTCTCTTTCTCTTTCTCTTTCTCTCTCTTCTCCTCTCTCTCTCTCTCTCTCTCTCTCTCTCTTCTCTCTCTCTCTCTCTCTCTCTCTCTCTCTCTCTCTCTCTCTCTCTCTCTCTTCTCTCTCTTTCTCTCTTTCTCTCTCTTCTCTCTCTCTCTCTCTCTCTCTCTCTCTCTCTCTCTCTCTCTCTCTCTCTCTCTCTCTCTCTCTCTCTCTCTCTCTCTCTCTCTCTCTCTCTCTCTCTCTCTCTCTCTCTCTCTCTCTCTCTCTCTCTCTCATTCTCTTTCTCTTTCTCTCTCTCTCTTTCTCTTTCTCTCTCTCTCTCTCTCTCTCTCTCTCTCTCTCTCTCTCTCTCTCTCTCTCTCTCTCTCTCTCTCTCTCTCTCTCTCTTCTCTCTCTCTCTCTCTTCTCTCTCTTCTCTCTCTCTCTCTCTCTCTCTCTCTCTCTCTCTCTCTCTCTCTCTCTCTCTCTCTCTCTCTCTCTCTCTCTCTCTCTCTCTCTCTCTCTCTCTCTTCTCTCTCTCTCTCTCTCTCTCTCTCTCTCTCTCTCTCTCTCTTCTCTCTCTCTCTCTCTCTCTCTCTCTCTCTCTCTCTCTCTCTCTCTCTCTCTCTCTCTCTCTCTCTCTTCTCCTCTCTCCCTCTCTCCCTCTCTCCCTCTCTCCCTCTCTCCCTCTCTCCTCCCTCCCTCCCTCCCTCCCTCTCTTACTCCACCTTCTCACAACCCCCTCTACCCTCCCTCCCTCCAACCCCACCCTCCGCCCCCTTCCTCACCTCAAAATCTATTTCTAACGAAGGCACAAGAGGAGTGTCTATATTTGGTCTTCCTTCCTCTTTCTCGGTGATTGACACTTGATGACTGCGGAAGGTAAGGGGCGGTTCTTGGAAGATGACAGGAAGGGCGAAAATAACATGTAATCACCCTTGGCTTCCGACCGTCTCGACATGTGATTCAGAGGAGAAAGAAATCACACACGTAATGAGAGGAATTTAGTCGGAAATACATACATAGGTGTCTGGAAATATTCGTATATATATAGCGTGTATATATATATATATATATATATATATATATATATATATATATATATATATATATATATATATATATATACACACATGTGAGTGCGTTTGCTTATGTGGGTGTGTGTTCGTGTGTATGTGTGCTTGTTTATGCATACATGCATGTATATACATAATACGATATACAAACAGATATACAGTAGAAGGAAACAATAGCAGGTAGGTCTACTTTCAAGGGGATCTACCTGTACTTAAACACTTGATAGAGGATTATTTTACACTAAAGTCTACCCTTATGACTAATTATTAGATTTAGCGTAGTATCCATACCACAGTACATATATTTTTCAGATGGAGATAATGAAGTCGTTTGAGAGACGAAAGTAACGAGATATTACTGAAAATCCTTACCCTTGAACGACGGAAACCGGTTCGCTGGCTTTGTACAGCGGCCTAAGGGAGACTATATCGAACGTAACCATTTGCACCTCGTAGCCACTCTTGAGCAACCGATACTCCGGCTTGTGGCTGACCTCGGCGACGGCTAGGCACCCTTATTACTCGGATTGCAGTGAGAGGGGACCTTAAAGTATACGTTGGAGAATTCATGTCTTTTTTTAATTATTTATTATTCACTTTATGCAATCATTTACTCACATGCCAACATTTACTTCCATAAGTATCACCTATACCAAATATTTTACCGTCAGACACCACTCCACAGCAGCCAAGCATTCTCTCTCGTGGCTCGTCTTGCCGTGTCTATTTTCGCGAGCAATCTGGCCAGCAAGCCGATCAATCAACTTGAGGGAAAGCCGAGGTTTTCAAGCGACCTCCATCTCGACTGGACGTCATTACAGTCAAATTGCACGTCGTTCACATCAACGCACTTACATATTGCTTGTGCAAATTGGTACTCAGCGATCTACACGCAGTCTCTCTCTGGTTTGTAAAGATATATTTCATATGTGCATACATATATGCATAAATG
>NW_020869885.1:246634-251634 GCF_003789085.1 Penaeus vannamei
AGGGAAGATGAAGAGGAAAAGGAGGAAGATAGAAGGGGAGAAGAAGAGGGGGAGGAGGAAGATAGAGGGGAGAGGAAGAGGGGAAGGAGGCGAGTAGAAGGAGAGAGAAAGAGGGGGAAGGGGAAGTAAGATGGGAAAGGGAAGATGGGGTGAAAGAGGAATAGAAAGGTGGGGTAAAGGGAAAGAAGAGAGGTATGAGTAGGAAGGAGAAGAGATAGAGAGAGAGAGAGATGGGGAAGGAAGAAAGAGAGACAGAGAGAGAGAGAGAGAGAGAGAGAGAGAGAGAGAGAGAGAGAGAGAGAGAGAGGAGAGAGAGAGAGAGAGAGAAGAGAGAGAGAGAGTGAGAGGGGACGAAAAGAGAGAGAGAATAGAAATATAAGAGAGAGTGGAAAGGAGGAGGACGGGGGAGAGAGAGAAGAGAGATTGAAGAGAGAGAGAGAGGAAGAAAGAGAGAAAGTAAAATGAGAGGAAAAGAGGGAGAGAGAGTATGTGTGAGAGAGGAAGTGGGAAAAGATGAGGAGGAAAGTAGAGGAGAAGTGAGAGATAAGGAGAGAGAACGCAAAGAGAACGTGGAAGAGGAGACAGAGAACGAAGAAGAAAAGCGTGATCAAGGAGAGGGGAAAAGGAATAAGGGAGAAGGAGCGAGGAAAGAGAGCGTAGAAGAAAATAGGATAAGGAAGAGAAGAAAGAGATCGTACGGAGAGAGAGAGAGAGAAGAGAGAGGAGGAATTATATTGATAAGAAAATGACTCTAAATTATGCTCTATCTATCTCAATCGAGGAAATTGTCTTTGTAATCACTGTATCATTTCATCGCCGTATTTACGAATTCAGAATTTAGTCATTATGCGTAATAGAACTATTATCATTATCGTAATTATAGTAATGATGATAGAGATCTCTGTAATTATGATGATGTGAATAGTGATGATTCTCATGATGATGATGGCGAAGATTATGATGATGATGAAAGCTGTTGTTGTTGTTTTTATTGTTTAATTAACTATTATTTTTATTTTTTCGTGTTTTCCTTATTGTTATTATCATCAGTTTTGTTATCAATACTACTTTAATTCTGTTATTGCTATTATTATTGTTGTTATTGAGATCATTATTGTTATTACTGTTATCAACATTATCATTATCATTATCGTCATTATCATTGTTATTATTATGATAATTATTGTTATTACTGCTATTACTATCATCAGTATCATTATTATAATTTTTATTGTTATAATACTTATTATCATTACTATTATTATCATCTTTATTTTCATCATCATCATCATTCTCAATATCATTACCATCATTTCTGTCATAATCCTCATTACAACAAATACACACAACAGACACGGCAAATTCACAACAAACAAAACACACACACACACACAACAATAACAACCAAAACCAAACAAGAACACGGTAAATTCACAACAAACAAAAAAACACACACACACAACAATAACAACCAAAACCAAACAAGAACAACAAAGACAACGACAAGGAGTAGCAGCAAAGACACGCCCCTTCTTCTTATTAAAACGTTTCTGAACTTGTAATGAGATTGTCACAAGGAACTTCTTACTTGTCAAGATCTTGCGCTGCTCGTGCTGAGGTCGCCGTGTGGTTGTCTTTGTATTGTCTTTGTTATTGTTGTTGATGTTGTCGTTGTTATTGTATTTGTTATTGTTGTTGATGTTGTTTGTTATTGTCTTTGTTATTGTTGTTGTGTTGTCTTTGTTATTGTGTTGATGTTGTCTTTGTTATTGTTTTTTGTTATCGTTCTGTTTTTGTCTTGTGTTTAATTGTTGTTGATGTTGTCGTTGTTATTGTCTTTGTTAATTATCGTTGCTGTTGCCTTTGTTATTGTTGTTGTTTTATTGTGTTTATTACTGTTGTTTATTGTCTCTGTGACGATGATTGATGTGATGATGACAATGTTAATTAATAATAATGATGATCATAATAATAATGATGACAATGATAATAATTATATAACAATTATGAAACTAACAAAATGATAATGATAATAATGAAAATAATAATGATAACTAGAAGCACGCAGAGAGCGCATACTCCGCCAGGCAATGGTGTCACTGAAGCAATAAAAATATTCACACTTGAATCACCATTAAAATCACCTCTTTCTCAAGTAGACTGGTGACGCCCGTGTTTCCCTGTCTCGCAATGCTAACGAATATGTTCTATAAATATTTGGATCAGGATCAGGATCACAGCCAAAATTTAATGGAATCTAAGACGGGCCTAAAAATGTTTCAATATCTGGCAAATGTTTCATAAAAATCTGTTTATAACTTTTTGAGTTATCCTGCGAACCAATGAAGCAACTAACCAACGCTTGCCTAAAAACATAACCTGCTTGGCAGAATTATATGATAGTGGTAATGGTATTAGTAACAGTAAGAATACTAGATATAATGATATAGTCATCATAAAATAATGATAATGATGATAATGGTAATAATAATAATAATAATAACAATAATAATAGCTATGATAACGGTAATGATAATAATAGTAATGAAAATGAAAACAATTAGAAAATAATACATTGATAGGAAAAAACGATATTAACTTGATATTAAAAATGATAATAGTGATGATGATGATGATGATGGTGAAAGTAATAGGATGATAATGATGAAAAAAAAAATATCAATGACAAAAATCAATATTGTTATTAGTATTAGATAACTATCCTTATCATTATTATTATCAGTGAGGAATAAATTTAAATCGGCGTTTATTTGATACTCACCCCATCCCACACCCAAAAGAAAACAACAGACAGACAGACAGAGACAGAGAGAGAGAGAAAGGAGACAGGAGACAGAGAGAAAAAGAGAGGCAGAGACAGACAGAGAGACACAGAAGAGAAAAAAAGTGGAGAGAAAGAAGACACAGAGACAGAGAGAGAGAGAAAGAGAGAGACAGAGAAGAGAGAAACAGAGACAGACAGAGAAAGAGAGAGAGAAACGAGGGAAAGCAAGAAAGAAAATCTCTCTCTCTCTCTTCTTCTCTCTCTCTTCTCTCTCTCTCTCTCTCTCTCTCCTCTTGCCCCCCCTCTCTCTCTTCTCTCTCTCTGTCTCTCTCTCTCTCTTCTCTCTCTCTCTCTCTCTCTCTCTCTCTCTCTCTCTCTCTCTCTCTCTCTCTGAGCTCCCTCCTTTCCTCCCTCCCTCGACCCCCTCCCTCCAGCCTCAGCCTCCCTCTCTCTCCTCCCCCCTCTCTCTTCTCTCTCTTCTCTCTCTCTCTCTCCTCTCTCTCTTCCTCTCTCCTCCTCTCTCTCTCTCCTCTCTCTCTCTCTCTCTCCTCCTCCCTCTCCTCCCTCTCTCTCTCCTCTCGCTTTCTCCTCCCTCCTCCCCTCCCTCCCTCCCCCCTCCCTCCCTCTTCTCTCTCTCTCTCTCTCTCTGCAATGGCTGGCAGGAGATGAATTAATCCCTCCAGCAGCGCTCTCCACCTTTGAATAATGTTTGCTTTGCAGCTTGTGGGATGGGGCGAGAGAGGGAGGGAGGGAGGAGGGAAGGGAGGAGGAGAGAGGAGAGGGAGAGAGAGAGAGCCGCCGAGTGTTTTTGCGAAGAAGGGGAAATCGTGGAATGTGCAGTTAAGAAAGTAAGGAGGGGGGGAGGAGGGAGGGAGGAGGGAGGGGAGGAGGGAAGGAGGGGGGTTGGGGGTTAAAGAGGTTGGGGTGAAGTTCGTTTTATTTTTCTTCTTCTCAGTTTTTGGGAATGTGTTGTGGGGGGGGAGGGGTGTTGGGGTGTAGTGTGGTGTGTTGATGTGTGTGGTATTGTAGTGTGTGTGTGTGTGTTTGTTTGTGTGTGTGTGGATGTATGGCGTGTGTGTGTGCTTTTGTGTGTGTGTGTGCGTTTGTTTGTTTGTGGATGCATTGCGTGTGTGTGTGCTTTTTTTTGTGTGTGTGTTTGTTTGTTTGTTTGTGGATGTATAGCGTGTGTGTGTGCTTTTGTGTGTGTGTGTGGATAGATCGTTGGAAACTCAATCGTTCTTTCTTCGTTTCGTCTATCTGATTTTCTCTTCTCTCTGTCCCCTCATCCTCGATTTCTTTTGCATCACCCTTATCCTCTCTCTATCCTCTCCCTAGCAGCTCTCTCTCATTTTTTTCTAGTTCTTGTACCTTCCTTAGTTCCCTCCTCACCCCCCCTTCCCCCATCTACCCCAGTCTCCTTCCCCTCCCCATTTTCTCCCCTTCAACCGGTCGCCTCCCTCCTCCTTCTCCTTCTCTCCTCCGTCTTATCCTTCTATTTCTTGTCATCCTTCAACCTTCTCTATCCGTCTTTCCACCCAGGTCCCCTACCCCTCTTCCACCATCTCCCTACACCATCCTGCTTTCCACTTAGCCTTCTCCACCTTCTGCCACTTTCTCCTCATCCACCTCCACTCCTCCACATAGCTACCTCCTCTCTTTTCCATCTTCATCTACCTCGTCTACCTCCTCTCCCTCCAGCGTCTCCTTCTCCACCAGGCACCTTCCTCCTCCACCTTCTCTCCATTCCCTCAGCCACTTTCTCACCACCTTCCCTTCCTCAATCCCTCTTCACATTATCCGTCCTTCCAACCATTCTCCATCCCCCTTCCCTCACACCACCCTCCCTCTCCCACCCCCTTCCCTAACCACCCACCCTCTCCCCCACCCCTATTCCTCCACCACCCTCCCCACCGCCGATTCCCCTCGCCCACCCTCCCCTCTCCTCCTCCCCCTTCCCTCACCCACCCACCCCTCCCTCCCCACTCCTCCCATTCCCTCCACCCACCCACCCTCTCCTCCACTCCCCCATTCCCTCTACCCACCCTCCCACTCCTCCACCCCCTCTTCCCGCCACCCACCCACCTCTCCCCCACTCCCCACCCCCTTCCCTCCACCCACCCACCCTCTCCCCCACCGCCCATTCCCTCCACCCACCCACCCTCTCCTCCACACACCCCATTCCTCCACCCCCCTTCCCTTCAACCACCCCCCTTCC
>NW_020869885.1:256634-259134 GCF_003789085.1 Penaeus vannamei
CCCCTCCCTCCTTCCTCTCCTTCCTCTCTTCGTCTCCCTCCTTCCCTCCCTCCTCCCTTCCCTCACTCCCTTCCCTCCCTCTCTTCCCTTGTTTTGTCCCTTCTCTTTATTCTCTCTCTTCCCTTTACTTCTCCTCTTCAACTTATTCCTTCCCTTCTAATTTATGTCTGTTCTCTTCATTTTCTCTCTTCTTTTTTCTTCTTACTCCCTCTCTTCACCTCACTCCCTCTCATTTCCTCTCTTTCCCCTCCCTCCCTCCCTTCCACTCACTCCCCCCTCCCTCCTCTTATTTTCTCCCATCCCTCACTAGCTCCCTTCCCTTCGCTCTTTCCCTTTCCTCACTCACTCCATTTTCTTCTCCATTTCCTTTCCTTTCCCTCCTTCTTTCCTACTCCACCCTTTCTCTTTTTCCTTGCTTTCTTCTTTCTTTCTTTCCTTCCCTCTCCCTACCTTCCTTTCCTTCCATTCTCCCTCATCCGTCCCTTTCTCCCTCCTCACTCCTCCTTTCTCCTTCTCTTCCCCTCTCCTTACCTTCCCTCTTCCCCTCTTCCCTACTCCCCACCCTCCCTACCTCCCCCTATCCCCCCATTAACCTCTCGCACAAACGCCTTACCCTAACCCCCCCACCCCTAACCCACCACTACCCCCCTCTCCCCCAACCATACCTTTACCCCCACCCCCACTACCCCCACCCCCACCTCCCCCACCCCACCGCCCACCTGGATACAAAAAGGGCGTGGTTTATTTTCCGGGAGGCCTTAGGGACGCTGCCACGCCCAAAAGTGAAGAGGGGGGGGGGGGAGGGAAGGGAAGAGGAGGGGGAGGGGGGAGGGAGGTAATAGTGAAGGGAAGGGGGGGGGAGGGTTAGGAAAATAATGATGACGATGATGGCGGAAACAGATACTGTTAGGAGGAGAAATCGTTATAACAATAAGATTCCGTGTGTTTTGTTGTTGTTGTTTTTGAGGTTGTTGTTGTTTTTGAGGTTGTTGTTTTTGTTAAGGTTGTTGTTGAAGTCGTTTTTGTTGTTTTTGTTGTTGTAGTTGTCTTTCTTGTTGAAGTTATTGTTATTATTGTTGAAGTTGTTGTTGTTGTTGTTTTTGTTGTAGTTGTCTTTCTTGTTGAAGTTATTGTTATTATTGTTGAAGTTGTTGTTGTTGTTTTGTTGTTGTTGAAGTTGTTGTACTTGTTGTTGAGGTTTGCTGGTGGTGTTTTGTTTGAGGTTGTATATTTTTGTTGTTTTGTTTTGTTTTGTCTTTTCTCATTCTTCTATTGTCTGTTTTTTGTTTCTTTTCTTTTCTTTCCTTTCTCTCGTTCTTCTTCTTCTTTATTCCTTCTTTTTCTTCATTTTCCTTATTCTTTTTTATCTCGGGGTTTAGTGTATCCTGATTATTTTCGTGTTTGTGTGTTCTCCTTTTTTTCTCATTTTCTGCTTATTAAATCCATTTTCTTTCTCCGTCTTTATCAGCCTATCTGTCTATCTCTCTGTCTCCCTATTTATCTATCTACTTATTTACGAGTTGATCTATTTGTCTATCTGTCTATTTATCTGTCTATCTGTCTATCCGTCCATCCATCCATCTATATATCTGTCTATCTGTCTATCTGTCTATCTGTCTATCTGTCTGTCAGAATAAAACAGACAGTAAGTCACAGCAAAGAATATCCATTGTAACAAATGGAATTAAAATCTTAAATCTTAAAATCTTAAATCTGTCTATCTGTCTATCTATTCATCAATCTATCGATCAAATCTATCACATCTTCCCTCCCTCTTCCACCGTCCCCAAATATCTCTACTTCCTCCCCCTCCCTTTCCCTCTCTTTTGCCCTCCCTATTCCTCTCCTTCTCTCCCTCCCTCCCCACTCTTTCTCCCTCACTCTCTCCTTCCCCACTTTTTTCCCTCTCTCTTTCCCTCTACACTCTTTCTCCCTCTTTCCTTCCCTCCTCACTCCTTTCTCTCTCTCTCTCCCTCCTTTCCATTCTTTCTCCCTTAATTGTCCTTCCCTCTTCTTTTCCCTCTTTCTTTCCTCTACACTCTTTCTCCCTCTCTCCCTCCCTCCCCACTCCTTCTCCCTCTCTCCCTCCCTCGCCCTCTTTCTCTCTCTATTTCCCTCCCACTCCTTCTCCCTCTCCCCTTCCCTCCTCCCCACTCCTCCCTCTCTTCTCTCTCCCCATTTCTCCTCCCTCTCTCCCTCACTCCTCATTTCCTCTCCCAGCCCACCCCTATCCCCCCCCAAAATTCTTTCATTAAATCAAGCGATTAGAATATCAAATTAATAATCAATACAATGAAAATAAGATGACTACACAAAATGAAAATTATTCATCATAAAGATATAATTACACCTCGTATTACAGTGGCATCTGGTGGCGGGCGGTGAAAGTAAGTTTGAGTAATGTTATTGTTACTACAATTAATGTTATTATTATCATCATTACCATTGTTTTTGGTATTATTATTGTTGTTATTGTTTATTATTATCATTATCGTCATTA
>NW_020869885.1:264134-281634 GCF_003789085.1 Penaeus vannamei
TATTATATAATAATATTATTACTATATGTATTATTACTATTATATAACATTTATTAATATACTATATACAGTATATATATATATGAAATATATATATCCTAAATATACTATATATATAAATATATATATAAATATATAATATATATACTTAATATATATATATTATTATTACTATATATATACAGTATCCTAGTAAGTATATTATATAAATATAATTATTATATATATAAATATATATATATATATAAATATATATATAATTATATATCTATAAGTATATAAATAACATATATATACTATAACTATATATATGATATTAAACGTCTATATATATATTATAAGTATTATAATTATACTAATTAATATATAATAAATTATTATTTTACTATATATATAAATACATATATATATATATAACTTATATATAATATATATATATTATATATAATATATATAACTATCATATTACTAAGTATATATATATATAAGTATTATTCTATATATAGTGTACAGGCGATAAATTCTACTATATTAAATAGTACTATATATATATATAATATTTATAACTATTAATATATTTATTATATAAATATATAATATATAAAGGTTAGCTATTATATATAATATATATATAATATAAATATATTAAATATATATTATATATATATAATATATATATACATAAATATTTATATATATATTAAATTATATATATTAACTTAGTTATATATATATATGTAGTATATTAATATACTATATATTATATAATTCTATTATATATACTATTATATTATTATATATATATATATATATATTATGTGGTGTGTGTGTGTGGTAATATATATAATATTAGTGAATATAATATATATATTAGGATATTATATATATATTATATATAATATTATATATATATATATATATATATGTATATATATATATATTATTATTGTATATATATATGTGTGTAGTGTGATGTGTGGATGCTATATATTATATATATTATATTATCTATTATATATATACCCAATATTTATATATATAATTATATATATAATATTATGGCATGATCTATATAAATATGGATATATTATGAGTAATAGTATATTATATTATACATCATATAATTATACCCTATAAGTGTTACATATATATATATATTAAATATATAAGGTGTAATATAAATACTATACTCTAGTGACATATAAAATATATCAGTATATATATAATATACATACTATAATATATATAGTATATATATATATTATTATATTATATAAAAATTATATCGTATATTTATATATATATATATAATATATATATTCACTACATACTATATATAAATATATATATATATATATCTATATCTATATATATATTACATATGTATATTACTATAAATATGTATATGTATATATATATATATATATAAAATGCTATAGTATATATTATATATATATACATAATATATATATATATATAATGTTAAGTCTAACTATTATATATATATATAGTGAGTAGGAGTGATTTATATTATATACATAAATGGGGGTATTATATTATATATATAATATAGGGGGTATATTTATATATTATAGGGAGGTTTATGCCATATCTATATATAAAGAGGGTGGGGTATATATATTATTATATATATATATTATAAATTGATATATCCTATCCTATATTGAAATTATATAATATATATATATGCGTATATATGTGGGGGGTAATATATTATATATATATATGTATTATATACTAAATATAGTATATATATATAATACATACTTTATTATATATTAATCGTTATCACTATCCTCTTGCCGCTAATCATCTAATTCATGGATTGTAGCAGGTCTCATATATCGCGTCTATTTCGCAATTATTAACGAGGTTGTGTTGTGGGGTAGTGTGTGTGTGTTTTTGTGTGTATGTATGTTTGTTTGCGTTTTCTTGTTGCTGCGTGTGAGTGTGTGTGGTGTTGTGTGTGTGTTGTGTGTGTGTGTGGTGTGTGTGGCGTGTGCGTGTGCGGTGTGCGTGTGCGTGTGCATGTGTGTGTGTGTGTGTGTGTGTGTGTGTGTGTGTGTGTGTGTGTGTGTTGTGTGTGGTGTGTGTTGTTGTGTGTTGTGTGTGGTGTGTGTGTCTGTGTGTGTCTGTGTGCGTGTGTGTCTGTGTGTGTGTGTTGTGCGTGTCGTGTCTGTATCTGTTTATGTACATGTACGAGTAAGTATGTGAGCGCACGAATATGCACACACGTGTATATGTAACCTGTATGTGCGCATCCGTACATGTGCGTGCGTGTATGTGTACGTAATCGGCACAGAACATGAAATCCGATAAGAGAAAAGGATACTCCGATATACAGTTGTTTTCACCCGAATCCGTAAGGGCTGAAATGGCATGCTCTGCACTGGATGATGCAATGCTCTTATTCTGGCCTTTTCTAGAATAAAAAAAAAGGTAAAAAATTGATGATGATGATGATGAATGATGATGATAACTAACAACGATAATGATAATGATGGTAATAATATTGATAATGATGATGGTGGTTGTAATAATAATAGCAAAATAACAGTGACAGCAGAACAATAACAATAATAATAACAGAAGCAGCAACATGACGCACCGCATACCCCGCCAAGGCAGTAAGGTCACGATGCAATAGGGTCACCGATGCAGTAAAAATATTCACACTTGAAGAATTACTTTAAAATCACTTCTTTCTGGAGTGTATCTATCTCTATCTATCTGTCTATCTATATCTATCCATCTATCTATCTACATCTATCCATCTATCTATCTGTCTATCTGTATCTATCCATCTATCTATCTGTCTATCTGTATCTATCTATCATCTATCCATCTATCTATCTGTCTATCTGTATCTATCCATCTATCTATCTGTCTATCTCTATCTGTCTATCTGTATCTATATCTATCTATCTATCTGTATCTATCTATCTATTTGTATCTATCCATCTATCTATTCTTTTTTTTCAAGTAACACGGGTGATGTGTTGTGTAAAGTGTGAGTGCACGGTGTGTCAGTGTGTGTGACGAATGTGTGTGTGTGTGTGTGTGTGTGTGTGTGTGTGTGTGTGTGTGCGTGTGTGTGTGTGTGTGTGTGTGTGTGTGTGTGTGTGTGTGTGTGTGTGTGTGTGTGTGTGTGTGTGTGTGTGTGTGTGTGTGTGTGTGTGTGTGTGTGTGTGTGTGTGTGTGTGTGGTGTGTGTGTGTGTGTGTGTGTGCTGTGTGCTGTGTGTATCCATGCATGTGTGTTTGTTTTTTGGAGGGATTGCTGGAAGAGGAGAGTGTTGTCAGCGTAAGAGGCCGAAGAGGGATCGCAAAAAAATCAATCCCATTTGGCTGGGCTAAGCAAAGTCCTCAAAAGGCTTGTAGAGTTGGGGATAGGAGGACGGGGCCTTGTGGAAGAGGAAGTGGCGTTGAGTGAAGTGGTGCTGCGGAGAGGTGGACAGTAAGGCTGCGAAGTAGTACCGAGGAAGGAGGGAGTAGAATATAAGAGAGAATGGAGGATGGAGGAGAGATGTTGGGAGAGGAGGAATGTTTCCCGGAGGTAGAGTAATGACCTGGGTGGGCGATTGCGACTGACAGGGGCACTGAGAAGGGGGCAGTAGCAGTGCTCAGAGTCGCGGTCAAAGGGAATCCTGGGGTCATGGAACTGGGGAATTAAAATCGTTGAGGGTAGTTGATAAAATGGCAAGGCTATTTGTCCCTGATGATGGCATTAAATCCTCATTACTGGCCATGGAGTGTGTAGGTGAAGAGAAATGGTTCATCCCCCCAGGCTATAGACAACTAAACAGGGGAATACCGTTCCCCAGGCTCCCCCAGGCCGTCCATGACTGTCGCAAAGTCAGCCTTTCGTCCTTTCAACACGACTCTCACGCCATTAAGAAGTGGAAGGGGTCGGGTAGGGAAGGAAAAGGAAAGGGAAAGAAAAGAAAATGGGCAAGATAGGTCGAGTCGAGGGCTGAGGAATAGGTAGAGATAATCCCCAGCATTGGGTCTTAGTCTCCGTCTCGTGACCATATTACTATTAAATGATGATGGTGATACTAATTATGATAATAATGAGGAATGGAAGAAGCCTTAGCATAGGAATGATTATGAAATTTATCATTATAACTATAAATACAGCAAAAAAAAAAATACAGCAGTCCCCTTCATCTCTGAATTGCTAAATGCCCGTTTTCTCTGGGCCGTCCTGCTTAATATAGGGTAAACTATATTAGACCTATAATATCAAAGACCTGTATAAGTGTGTGTGTGTGTGTGTGTGTGTGTGTGTGTGTGTGTGTGTGTGTGTGTGTGTGTGTGTGTGTGTGTGTGTGTGTGTGTGTGTGTGTGTGTGTGTGTGTGTGTGTGTGTGTGTGTGTGTGTGTGTGTGTGTGTGTGTGTGTGTGTGTGTGTGTGTGTGTGTGTGTGTGTGCGTGCGTGCGTGCGTGCGTGCGTGCGTGCGTGCGTGTTGCATGTGTTTATTCCTCTTTCTCTCCTCTTTCAATTTGCTGCCTCCTTCTTCCCTCTTTCTCCTCATTCTTTCCTTTCCCTATACCTCCCTCTTTTTCTCTCTATTTCTTCCCCTTTCTTTACTTTTCTTCTCTCTCTTACCTCTCGAAACCTTCAAAAATGGACATGGCATTTGACTATGATAAATCTATAACACATTATAGAATCCTTTATAACATCACAAAACCCTTTATAACATACCAGAATCCTTTTGCATCTCATTGAAGCTTTTATAGCATTACAAAGCACTTTGAAATATCATAGAACCTATTATGAAATTCTAGAAATCTTTATAAAATTGCAATGCCTTTAAAACATCAAAGAACTTTTTAATACGTCATAAAATTCTGATATCCTGATATTCTATGATGTCATCATAGCATAATTTAGAGCTTCATAGAATGATTTAGGAAATCATAAGTTTCTAGCATCATGAAACTTTTATTACTTAAGCAGATCATGACTCTTGGTGTTACGATAATTTCAAAAAGAAACATTTATGTAAAGTATGTTTTTAAATGCTCCAAGTTTACCTCTCCTGGCTTTAATTTCATTGTAACTAAACTGCCTGCACAATGGCTGATAACAAACAAGTTGTTTTATAACTATATGGATTTCCATATGTGTAGAAAATATCAAAAGTGAAATTAAGGCATTTCCATATAAAAAAGGAAAAATAAGGATAATGGCACACATTTATATGTATGTAGAAACAGCACATGTCTATCTTCATTTTATGTACATAAATAGATTACCTTATACTATCAGAAAGATGGATATCAAACACCAAGAAAAGAGTAAAACGTTTATTTACAAATCAACAATAATACCTTTGAACTAGACTGGGACCATCTTTTCCGATGGCCCACACTTTTTATCAAAAATATATTGATATCAGAAAAAAGCCATATAATCTTTTAAAATTACAAGGCACATGAAAGTCTTTTTGGAATGGCTGGCTATTGACACATACACAAAAGAGAAATATTATCACTGTCCAGGTTAATCTTGCCGAAGACCTTAGCACGTCAACCCACAAGATATTAACTGTAGATTGGAACTGATCGCTCAGAGCCAATCCACAGTGAAAATTCGAACTGTACACTCACGAACGTTCAATTTTCTCAATTTGCCCCACGCTTTTCACATTGTATAAAAAAATTATTTTTCCCGTATTTACAAGTAGTATCACAATCATGTTGATTCTTTCGGTTACTCTACTGAATGTAATCCGCAATGTAATATAGCTATCACGAAGGCCAATAAAAACTTAAAGAGAATAAGCATTTGTGACATACTAAGCGCTAATATTTAGTAATCCATATCTTGATATACTTTGTTTATTTTAAGGGCGTAAAGATACACTTGACAAGTTGATGATGACTGGGTGCATGCAACACGTCCGAGGAACATCACTACATACCAATTCATTAACATCACCGATCTGTCACCCTGCCGTCAATCATCCTCCCTTCAAGCATATTTTCGCCTCAAAAACAAAAAAAAAACACAGTAACCTTCAATGAAAATACATCACATTGAATATTCATCACAATTACAGCATTTCAGATCTCGATGTACATATTTTTCTTTCCTTTTTTTTTTTTTTTTTTTTTTTTTTTTGTAATACAACCATACCCTGAACTTGTGTGTCTGCCATTTGAGGACCGGACGTGTGAATTGCCGTATTAATATATAAAATTTAAGACTGGATGCTAATTGTATATTTCATGTTGAATTTACTTCGATTCTTTTTCTCTCTATGGATAAAATTAATGATGCAAATAAACAATGTTTATTATAACAATAAGGAAAATTATTATTAAAATAATAATGGTAATAATGACTAACACTAAATCAATAAAAAAGGAAAAAATTATAAGATTAATATAATAATGAACTAAAGAATACTGTCATAAAAAATGAACAAAATAAAACAAAAATCTACTACAAAATAATAAACAAATAAAACAAAAATCTACTCCCAATTAATAAACAAATAAAAAACAAACTCATAATACTAAGAAAATATTAAATTACTAACTCATTTACATACGATTCATCAAATAAAGCTACTCTTTCTGCAATCTGCAATGCAATGTCGTAAATCTTGTAAATACAAAATACCTCTTCACCGAACATGGTATAGACGACTCCATTTCATTTGCGTTTCTTTTGGAAAGTGAGAAAATATAAATTACGTTAAAAAAAAGAAGGTATGACTTACGATCGAAAAATTTGAATAAAAAGAAAGTATAACTACAGAAAAAGGTTTGAAATACAAGAGTATATAAAACATTATAATAAGACTGGAAATCAGAAAAATTTATGAATTGTGATTGAAAAATTAGAAAAAGGTATGGATTATGACTGAAAAATTTGAAAAGGGGTATAGACTATGATTAAAAATTACGAAAAGGCATGAATTACGACCGTAAAATTCCAAAAGATGCATCACTATTTCAATTTTAAACCTTAATCCTCATCAATATGTAAAAACTGACACATCAATTACATACCATACTTTAAGGAATTATTCACTCTCATTCATTTACACAGTGAACTCAAAATTGTCAAAAATATTTTTCTCACTCGCACATATACATAAATTTTTTCTGAATAATCATGTGAACGATGATAGATTTTGGCTTTTTCTGTTCCCCTTTATGTACAAAAAAATACTGAGACACTGGGAGAAGCAAGAGAAAAAAGTAATTATATATATTTTGCAAAGAGGAAGAGAGTATTAACTAAATGTGTTCAAAGTTTGGAAAGAAAAAAATAAAAAGCAAAAAGAAAATGAAATACATATAAAAAAATTAATAAATGAAATCACTCATAATGTTAACAGAAGGGAGTAAGTATATACCATTTTTCCTCTGCAACAACATCCTCAAATCAAATACCAATGTTTGGCAAAACAACTTACACAATTGCCATTTCTCGCGGAAAGACTTTAAGGCAAAAAAAGGAACGGTGTTCACAGCTTAGAAAGGCAACGGTAAGTCTACTTGGCAACACTGTCTCATCTCTTCCTTACCAAAAATAGAGAGGATTTCCCCCATTGCAAGTGCGTTGCTGTCTTATACTATAATTAGCCTACTGTACATGTGATATTTATCAATAGATACAAAGTTAATTCTGAAATTATGATAAATGATTTTTTGTTTTTTTTGGGTGTGATGATGTGATCTTAGCAGTTAGATGAAATGCATGCTATAGAAATGATGAAAACAGAAGTAAAATGAATAAAATATGCCATCAAATGATTCCACTTAACTTAAATACTCATTGTCAGGTTTTCATCTCCGTAACACACTCTCAAGTGTCCAACTTGGGATGCGTGTGCTCGTACTCAAACTGGTTTTACATCATTTATAAAAAAAAAAAAAAAGAAAAACAAGATTATTTGTGCCTAATTAAACAAAAACAAACAAACAAACTTAAATATCTGACTGTTAGAACTCATTGAAAAAAGGGTACCCTTTAAATTCACAATACAATGGGGCCTTTTTTGAGAACACTTAGTCAACTTCATGATTGTATTCAAGACCTTATCGAGAGCTCTACCAACAAGACACACTTCGTTTCATAGTTAACCCCCAGAACTGACAAGAACTGAAAGTTTCAGATAAGTAAAATCTGTTCCTCAAAACACAAAATGCAAATGTGATATTCTTTCAGCAAATGACGTGTGTCACATTTCCCGGGTTCAAATGGTGAGAGCTGTGAAAGACAAGTAGTCTCTGCATATAAGATGTGGAAGAGCAGAAAAATTGACTGGGTTACAGTATTCACAATAACAATAATACAAAAAGATATGACACAGATTAGAAAAGATGTTAATGAAATGATCGGCACATAATCCTACAATGCATCTTAGTCCACCTAAACTCTCCTTTCTTTAGGAATAAAGCCTGGAAAGTAATTCAGAACATAAGAGAACTGAGCCCATTCATAGCACTGATTTCTCCTTCCTGTCTGAAGAGATGTGAAAAGCTGAAATATTTATGACAATATGGTACAAAATACATTGTGAGCTAGCAGTCTTGCAACCTATCTACATTGCTTGGTAACATTTGTAAGTTAAATAAAATAAATCCTATAATATAGCACTAAGTGAGTGAAAGGAGAATCATACAAAAGCCAAATAGTTTTACATGGATAATAATACTAAAGTAACCAATGCTATTCTGTGCCATCTAACAGTAAAATCTCTCCTTTACCTTCATTCTGAGAATGATAAACTGCTGCAACTTCCACAAATAACAAAAAGAAAGAACATGTTTTAGAAATATATATATAAAAAAATAATAATAACAAATACAAATAAATATGATCACAAAAATATACATATCTTTTGAGTATCTGCCTTAAGTAAGTTTTCCCATTAACCCCAAAATTTCAGACCATTATTGTAATCATTAACTCTTCCCTTGCAAAAGTCTCTCCACAACCCAGTCTAGCTGTATAGAAGCAAAGCTGTATGTATGCCGTTCTTTCTGTATTTCACTTCTTTTTTCCTAGTCTCATGAGAACTTTCCTCCATTCCTACGACCTCTGACACTTCCTGGAATATGGCCATCAGTTTATGGGTCGAAGTATACACTCCCCAATGCTTGTGACTCCGAGCATGTGTGGCATATAGCTTTCACTCTGGGGCACAAGCATGGAAGGGACCTGACTCATCGCTTGCTGGTACTGAGCGTGTGCTTGAGAATTTTTGGGAGGTCGACCACGTGGCCTCTTGGCAGGAGGCATCGGCGCAGAGTCTGGGGGCGTGTTGTTCGACTTTGGGGTCAGGACTTGCGGGGAGGCATTAACTGTCGCCACGCTGCCTTCTGTCTCGGTTTCGGCAGTACCATCCTCAGGGTGGTAGATCTGCTTTCTGATTTTGTTGAGCTTGTCCTCTGCCTCGTGTCGTCGTAAGTGGTCCTTGAGCTTGTCCCCTCGTGAGAAGTCCTTTCCGCAGATCCGGCACATGAAGGGCTTTTCTCCTGTGTGCATGCGTCTGTGTCGCTTGAGGTGGGATGCACGGGCAAAGTTCATCTGGCAGAATTCGCACTCGAAAGGCCTTTCTCCTGTGTGTAACCGGATGTGGTCCCTCAAGCCCGACTGGCTCTTGAATTCCTGAAAAAGAAAGAGCATCAGTGATACAAACTGTATAAATGTAACTGATATTCAACAAAAGTTATTACTTTCATAAATTGTTTTTGAAACCATGCCTTGGAGAGCCCTGACCTCCTTACTGACATGGGACTAAGTAGGTAGATTTAATGTACAGCAGAAAGCCTTTGAAATTTAGAATGTAAAAGATTTCAGATATATATTTCAATAATGTGAAGGGTAAATAAGTTAAGATACAAAAAAAAAAAAAAAAAAAAAAAAAAGAGAGGGATAACACAGCAAAACAAAAATACTTTGCATGCAACTTTTTTCTATAATTATACCTAATCAATTTTATGCATAACCTAATTTTCCTTTCTAAACCAAAGATGAGATTTTCAAGTGCAAAGTTTTTTATCTAAACATTCTTAACACCTTCCCCTCTTCCCCTTTTGTGATTCAATCATGCATTTGCATAAATCTTTGGTCTCCCTAAAATTCTCAAGGCACAACTATGCAGCACAAATTCTTGAGTATGATGAAAACTAAATGGCAGTCATTGCAGAATTTCAATTTCTCAATCACGTCAGCAAAGCATATGCTGGACTGGTTCTGGTGTCCTGGTGATTTTCCTCCTTAGGCCAGAATGCTGCCTTGGAGGAATCACTGATCCGACTCCTTCAGGGCCATCAAAAAACCCTGGATCCATTAAAACAATGGAGTCCTTTCTGTTCAGCACTCATAATAAAGACTATAAAATCATGAGTGTTTTGCCATCACATTGACCCTCATAAAAAGTCAACTTCAGACTATATGATCCTCTCAAAAAGCACATCAGGATTCACAGTGAATAGTTCAATATACTGTTCATATGAAACATTCTTGGGCCTAAAACCACTTTAGACCAGAACTCAAGCTTAATGCACTGGCTGTAGATGGTAAGAATACATGCCATGTCTAAAGCTATTTCAATTTACAAACAGAAGGCTCCACAAGTGCTTAGTCACCAAGGAGATAATAATTTGTGCTACCTATCTCACCTGTTTACCTATTTCTTTGAATTTTGGCAAGAATATTCTTTATCAATATACTGTTTTCAATTTACTATTTTCGTTGTTATTGTGTCTTAATTTTTTGTAGCCAAAATTTTAAAAATCCGGGCAGCTACAAAATAGCTTCCCCGGACACTTCTTCCGAGACAGCATCGCACTGGCGGGCAGCCCGACACTGTTTATTTTTTCCCTGTGTCTCATATATGTGACACCCGGGACGAATGGGTTAACACGATATCAATGTTAATAACAATAACAACAGTCTCACTATAAATATCATTGGAAAAAAATGTATAAACATATTTTCCGGCAAATCTAAAGAAAGGGGAAATCAGATGCAGTCACTAGGGCCTACTAATAGTCTTTCTGGCGGCCGAGCACTTGTGGAGACATTTGTTTGTAAAAATTCGCAAAAAACTGCAGTGGACAGTCCATAAACCAGCAAACAATAGTTCATAGTTGACCACCCATGTCTGATTCAATAGCTACCACACTGACATAATTGAGCAAAAGGAAACTATGGCTTACCACTATGATGCCAATGGAAGCATCATCGGGTCAAATGGGAGTTCGGAATTTAATCCGCCAACTGACTCACCTTTTTACAGAGAGGGCAGGGCATGGAAGCACTCTGAATGGCCTGCTGAAGGTAGAAATTCAAGTCGATTCTTCCATCGGGAGTTACGTCTGCAGTCACGTCACTATTTTCACAGGGCTCTTCCTTGACACTCAGTTCATGCTTTATGACATCAATGGACTCGCCCTGGAAAATTATAAATCATTCATTAGATAACTGGAAATAAACTAGGCTTAACAATAGCCAATTGATAATAATTTTGAAAGCTCTGACATTATGATATGTAGCCAACTGAAAGACTGTGCAAGGCAGACATTAGGATTAATCAGCATAACAATAATAATGATAACCATTATGATGATGATCATCATAACAGTAGTAACAACAACAACAATAACAAACACACGAAAAACAACAACTTGCATCTCACCATCTCCTCATCGTCTTCCTCTTCTTCGTCCTCGGCCTCCGCTTCCTCATCCTCATTTTCATTGTTATTATTTCCGTTGATGAAGGACGTGGTATTGGGCTCGTCTCCCGCCTCACTTCCAGACGTGCTTGAACTGCCCTCAGATTTACTTGGAGAATCAACAAGCTGTGAAATAAAGATGTTATAAAGTTTTGTTATGAACATATATAAAATTTCATAGAGAAATTTAAAGTTTTACAATTTTCGAGAAGTTTTAAAAGTTCAAAAGTTATATAACTTGAAGTTTTTGTAAATAAAGTTTTGCTACTTATTTAAGTATCTATTTTATGAAGTTATAAAATAAATGCTTTACCTTTGTACTAAAATGGTAAACCATAAAATAAACTGTTACTATTCTGAATAAACATAATAGCAATTAGATTTACTTGAAGAATTGACAAGCTGTGAAATAAAACCTTATCATGCCAATAAACAGTAATATAAATAATTGCTATTTCTATTTATTCAGAATAGTAAAACAGATTTACTTGAGAGAGAGAGAGAGAGAGAGAGAGAGAGAGAGAGAGAGAGAGAGAGAGAGAGAGAGAGAGAGAGAGAGAGAGAGAGAGAGAGAGAGAGAGAGAGAGAGAGAGAGAGAGAGAGAGAGAGAGAGAGAGAGAGAGAGAGAGAGAGAGAGAGAGAGAGAGAGAGAGAGAGAGAGAGAGAGAGAGAGAGAGAGAACCCCAAACACTAAACATACTTCATGCTACAAATCCAAAATAAATAATAAATTTTTCACTCACTCTGTCTCCTTCCTCGAGCCCTAAAACATGCAACTGCTTCGCTGTGTTGAGGAACGAGGCAATGTGTTGCTGATGGACATCGACCTGTCCGCGGTAAATGAAAGACACAAGGTAGAGCACGTCTTGCACTGGTACTTCAGGAAGTAGCAGAGGCGCATCGGTGTCTGGACACGCTCCTAACACGACCGCTGAAGAGAAGAAACTGGAGATTAGCATTCTTCTACCATCAGAAGGTTTAATCTGATATTATATTTACTCTATATATGGATTGAATAAACTGGATATCAGAAATTGATTAAGTGCAAAAGATCAAGTTTACAAGACTCATCTAAGGTTGAAAAGAATTAATCCAGTTACTCTGTGGTTGGAAATAATAGACTGGGCACTGAGATTACTCTAAAGGATAGAGAGAAAAAAAGGTGAGTGTATTTGTAATAAATCCGTTTTTGGGATTACTCTAGGAAAGTCAGGAGGAGAGAGAGACTCACTCCAGATTTTAAATACTATGATTACTCTGAGGTTGAAAATAATGAACTGTCTTTAACATTACTCTTCCAGTAGGGAAAAAAAAATCAATCAGACACTGAATAAAATCCTCTTGCTATTTCTTGGGTTCAAATTTAGTGTACGTCAAAATATTCCTGAGGTCTTAAAAACTTATTCCCTGAGGTTTTACAAATTCTTTAAACAGAAAAAGCTTAGGGAACAACAAGCTGAAAAAAAGCAAAAAGATAATGAAATACAAATGGAAAAATAGTCAAGTGAAAACAAAGAGGCGGTTACAGTGATCACACGAATATCAGTTTTTGAAAATAAATACAGACCAAGTAATATGTATACAATGAGATGATACACCCAAAAGAAAGGAATATCAAACTATAATATCTCGAGTCATATGAAACTCCTCATCTAAAGAGGCATCTAGTTTGACACAAAATGGTACATTTTTCAATTAGTTAAATCTGGTGCTTTATCTTGTAGTAAACCCACAATGTGGTCATGTATATAAGCTAATATGTTTCCTGAAAAAGACTTAAACCAACTCATGACAGGCAACAAACACCCTGAAAGAAAATAACTAAACCCTTTAACCACACAATCCACTCCGAAGAAAAACACTGAACCAGTGTCTACACTATCTTGATAGAAACTACCAAACACTTAAACTAGTGTGAGATGACGAGATTATACCGAACCCTTGGTGGTAGTGATCAGACAGTCATATGTGTAGAATGACAAACTGTGGTTGTTTCTATATACAAAATATAGATCTAGCAATGCAGTGCTGGTAATGCATTATATTTGGATGTAGCCTATGCACATCTTCATTTGCAATGACTTAAATCTACTCAGTCTCTATGTTACTTTAGAAAAATTAGTGGGTTTCAGTGTGTGTGCATCTGCATAGTATGTAGCTATGTATATCTTTTCATATGGATGGATGGTTGAATATATCTACATCTATATCTACATCTGTCTATCTACTGTATATATATTGATACGTCAGTATGAAATTACATACATAGAAATTAATTCATTAATGCCAGGTTAAAAATTTGGCTAGTGGCCATTACTGCAGGATTGTTGGCACATATTGACAATTTTCCCATTTTTGCTCTATGGCAGTTTGCAGGCAACATTAGGCACCTAAAAGTTTATATTTTAATATCAGGTTTGTCTTCACTTTAAGTGCTATTGCTTAAAAGTTTCACCATAGAAATGATGCAGCTGCTATCAGAGAAAAACAAGCTTGGTCCAATGAGCTGGCGACGCGGGAATGGTCATGATGCGATGCCATCCGCTACATGGTCCACAACAGCCATTGCATGTCTGTTCATGCCACCCGGCAGGAAGTGGTTAAACACTCATGCAACAGGAACAGAATACAAGTATTATTTGTCCTACTGTTGCAGCAGTTTAATTTTTTTTTGTGTACAAGTTTTGGCTTTTTTGTATTTTTGATTGAATACATTATTCCAAATAAATAAAACACTTCTTTCCTTGCAGACACTAGCAGAGCTGGAGACAGGGCTTTAGAAAGAGGAGCCAAAGAGGGATAGCTAGTGGAAAATAACCACAGTTCACATAGCTTCCAAAGGTGCGAGGGTCCATGATGCTTTTCTCTTGTCGCTGTCATAACTTGATGATTTACCTTTGTGTTTTACCAATGACTTAAACAAGTCATTTGTAAACTACTTAGTATCATTGCAAATTTTATGGGGGTATGTGCCCTAACTCTGCGACTTGCTATTGGCAATGAGCCAACACTCACACTTACATAGAAGAACACACACACATGCACAGATATATAGACAGACTGATACACAGACTCTCTCACTCACCCACTCACTCACTCACTCACTCTCCTCTCACCTCTCTCTCAAAATGTACTAAACAACATAAGGAAGGACATCTCCTAAATTTACTAACGATCCTGTTCTGCCTTCCACACAACTTTAGATAGATAAAAGATAAAGATACAATTTTTTTTTAAACTACTATAAGCATCATACTCCGTAACAAATACTCGTAGGTATCTTATTGACTTAAATCACTAATGAAACAAGAAACAAGTTCACTCACAATTCCATTCACTTGTGGCTAGAAAACTAAGTGTCACATGCACAGTCCATTCATTTGACAGCTGATAACTTGACACGGGCAGGGTAAGTATATGTGCTTCATCAGTGTGATCTTAGCTTAACCCGCTGGCTCAGAGTACTATATGGCCTGCACCTGGACCAAAATCTGGCCATTCGGCTTTCATGAGCGGTGACTCTCCCAGGTGCAGGGCTCGTTGGCCTAGTCTTACTGGTGTGTTTCTGAATAGGCATATTTAAAAAATGTCTTTTGTAAATTTTCAAGGTCTATATTTGTCATTTGTTATGCTGGATCTAGATGGTAATAGAACGTTTCCACTGAGTAGACTTCATACTGTCTCAAGGTTGTCTACAACTATGTGTAATAATAAAGTAGCATTTTGTTATTTGTGTCATTTTTTTCCTATTTCTGTATTATTAAATTTTCTGCAATACACCAGGGCCCTGTGCATGGAAATTATGTCCTCCCTGGAGTGGGCATTCTTCCAGCCATGGCTCACGGAGAGTTCATTCCACACACATTTAACGGTGAAAATAATGCAGTCCCTTCCTAAATGGTCACTGAGACTAATCTTCCTTCAAGAGCTTTGTGCACTTATGATGACTCATTCTTGGCCCCAGAGCCCTCGGCCGAATCTTTAATAACGGCAACATTCCAGTCACACTGGTCCTCGGCCAAAATGTTCCAAGGCAGCGTATTCCCATCACCTCACCATCAGCCAATTTTTAAAACATGAAAATCTAGTCACTCAGATTCGTTGAGTTAATTTGGTTTACGCGTAGACGGCTTCGCAAGAGCTTAGTCTAAAAGGAGTCAATTATTTTCTCTACTTCATCTTCTTATTCACCTGCTTCCTTGTTTTTCAGAAATATTTACACTTTCTATTTTCACTGCTAATAGAATTGTTAATATTATTGATAACAATGATGTTAATAAGAATGTTGATAATAATAACAATAATAACCATGATAATTATAAAAATAATAATAATAATAGTGTAATGATACTAATAATAGAAATGATTAAAAAATAATAATAATAACAATAATGGTTAAAATTCAAGAAGCATTAATTTTTTTTCTCTTAAAGTCAAGGAATGGGGTAATTAGGTCAAGTTAGATAAGCCTACTGATCGACTCTTTCATGACTAAATGCTCATAGAAACATGTATGTGTAAACAAAATTCATAGACAAAAAATAAATGTGGATATGTCACATACTATCGCTCTTCTGGTATCTACGAGTTAAATTCTATTTGTAGTCTCTCGTACTGCCTTGCTAACTATAAAGGGATAACAATTTTGCAATACATCGTGCTGTTTATGGATCTCAATGTACTTTTTTAGGGTATTTTTAATAGTTTCTAGTTTCCTAAAGGAGATGGAAATCGAGCTGTTTATATCATATACTTTTAGACATGAGGAGATGTATAATATCTTTTAGCCAAAAGGTTTAGTAGAAGGATCAAATGCCTGTCAATGCTTTCTTTATGAAAAAAGAAGTATTCTGATATGCATCTCAAGTTGATCAAAATGCAATCGGAAGTGTATAAAATGCAACAGAAAGTGGCATAAATTTCTTTATATCCTGACTTCCAGTCTATTTGTCTTGAGGAAAATCATTGATAATAACCTTGTCCATGTTTGACCTAACTGGTTTAACCTTACTTTAACCCCCCCTCCTTCCACAATCCCTCCCTCCCATCCTATCTCCCCTCCCTTCTCCCCTCCCTTCCACACCATACCCCACACCCCCCTGCATCCCACATATCTACCCCACACACCTACCTAAGTACGGCGAACAGAGGGAAAGAATCGCACGGTGGGCCCTGACGATGCCCCCGTCGCACACGAGGGAGACGTCTGTATACGCTCTGCCGTGGTGGAGTTCCGAGAGCATGGTGGTGAAGGTGGTGGCGTGTGAGTGCCATCTCAGGTGGAGCTGTGTGTCGGGGGCCGTCTCACCCATCCTGGAAATAATCCAATCTAATTAATAATCTTATTATCATCATCGTTCTTAATATTAGTATTATTCTTACCATTATAAATATCGTAACTGCTATTATTACTGATATTCTTACTGTTATAGATATCATTGTTGGTATTAATAGTGATAATAACATTATTATCCTATTGTTATTGTTACTATTACTATTATAAATACTGTTGCTATTAGTAATGATATTATTACTATCATAAATATCATTGTTCCTATTAATGCTGATATTATTACTATCATAAATATCAAGTTTACTATTATCACTGAAATTATTCATTTTATAAATATTGCCTTTATCATTGATGATATTGTTGTCGCTATTATTGCTAATATCACAGTTATAGATAGTCTTGTAGTTTCATTACTTCTCTCTATTCTTTTTATAACTATTATTATCTTTACTAACATTCACATTATTCTATTATC